>CM019068.1:117876506-118032464 GCA_009667805.1 Leptobrachium leishanense
TTGTGTGAGTGTGACAACCTTAAATACGAATATTAGATAATATATATGTAACAATACTGCTCTATGTTGTATACCCCTTTTGTTTCTGAGGTATTATGAAGAACCAACATAACCAAATTCCGTAAAGACAACTACTATCAATATAAGTGTACATTGTATTCAATTTATTGCCACGTGTGCACTGCACTGATCTTTCATGTTTTCATATTTTTGGTTTTAAGTAATCGGGGGTACTTTGTGATCTGGTGTTTTCAACGACAGTGTTATATCTTCACTATTTTTCTGCAATTAAGGCTGGAGGATAATACCCTTGGTTTTCTGCTAAAAGCATAGATGTATCGATCGAAGGAGTGGTTGAGGTTCCTATGCAAAGTAATACAATACAGCTGTGGTTTTAGTTTAATTGGTAGAGCTTGTAGATTCCCATCTTACTAGAAATAAACCAATATCATTGTTAAAATATCATGGGGGTAACCCTGGACCTAGGAAACCTAGAAGCACGATATGGTGGATATAATTAAAATGTAACTTTTAATAAATTGCCACTAAGAGAACCTGCTGCCTTAATTCAGGCAGACACAAACAGATAAAGGACATGTGACAAATAAAAAAACTAAAAATGTTATTGAATACCCAGATTCCGAAACGAGCGCAAAATTATCCTGACACAGTAGGAATGTGAACCTTCCTTTAAGGCAGAAGGTTCTCTTAGTGGCAATTTAATAAAAGTTACGTTTTAATTATATCCACCATATTGTGCTTCTAAGAGGTTCCTATGCACAATAGAGGTTCCTCTGTTTCATGGCTTGTTTACCTATTGTGACAGATGTATCGACGTCAGGAGACCAAGGCAACAGCTAGAAATCTTTTTCATGTTCTTCAAACCAATTCCTCAACAGTTTTTGCAGTGTGTCAGGGAGCATTATCCTGCTGAAAAAAGCAACTGCCATCAGAGAACACCATTGCCATGTAAAGGTGTATGTGGTCTGAAACAATCTCTAGGTAGAAGGTACATGTCAAGTGTGTTCTGACGCCTTTCCATTATGGGTAGCATTACGTTTTTTAGCAATGGGATTCAACTGGCTAGCCTTTTCTCCTCAACTGCATCAACGAGTCTGTCCCCAAGATCCTGACGTCAGTTCACCAGGTTCTTTCCTTGAGCCACTTTTGGTAGGTACTAACTACTGCACATGAGGAACACCCCACCAGACTTGCCTTTTCATAGATGCTCTGAAAGTCTTCTAGCCATCACTATTTGGCCTTTGTCAAAGTCACGCAGATCTTTTCAGTTGCCCAGTTTTTCAGCTTCCAATACTTCAAATTCAAGAACTAACTATTCAGGAGCTTCCTTTTATATCCCACCCCTTGACAGTTGCAATTGTAACATTATAATCAATGTTATCCACTTCTCATCTCAGTGGTTTTAATGTTTACGTTAATCAGTGCATATTAGATACTTCAGAAAATCCAAAGAAAAAAATTGCAGAAACGAACCATACAGTTCTACTGTGACATAAGGAATGGGAAGGTCATCGAGGGGCAATATATTTCCCCTCTCATAGTGTGCTATGTACAGGACTAGTGGAACCCAGACCGTGTTTTCGTGCTACCTTTGGGTCTGGAAAATCCGGGTTTTGTGTCTCTCTCCTGGATTGTTAATTAATTAATTGATGTTTATCCAGTGGAGATAAAAGAGGGGAGGCTGAACCAGGAAATTGCTCTGGCCTGGGACTCAGAAAGCCTTCTGAGTGAGAGCTGCAAGGAAAAAGGTGTGAAAAGGTTGCTTAAAGTAATTTTGTTCATTTGAGGTGGCTGAGGTTAGCTCACCGTTTGTTAGATAGGGAATCTAACTGTTTAGTAAGAGCCTGAGCGGCAAGGATTTATTTTCTGTTTTCATTTCTGTTTTATTGCAACCATTTAAATAAATACTGTCTGCTGGACAGATTTCAAAGAACTTTTACTGCCTGGACTACCTTTTTTCCCAGCAAAGGTAACCTCCATTTGAGCTATACCCGCACACTAGTCAGAAAGTGTCTTGTAGTTTTGTATTTGCTGTTGAAAGGAGGTATAAGCAGAAATGAGTGCTGGAGTATGTATTACATTTAGTATATGAATTAACTTAAATTTATACTTTTTTTTTTTTTTTATATATTTTAACTCCCACACAAACTTATTCAGGGGATACACAGTAGACTTCTCAAAATATCCAGAAAAGAATACAAGGATGAGTCACACAGGCATTCTATTAAGTAGACTTGTGCACTTTGTTTTTTCTGGATTTTGTAAAGTTTCGGCCGATGTCCGGTTCGTTATTCGTATTGATTTTTTTTTTTTCGGGATCTTGGAAATTTTCGTGTTTTTCAGAATATCTGTTCTCGTTTCAAAGTGTCTATTCGTTTTGACGTAAACTAATGGTTTTTCGGATCTGATTTCTGTTGATACGATAATTCTGCCATTGAGATTTCTTATGGTTTTACAAGGATACATTGAGATTTCTCTGGTTTCCCGGGAAGGATACATTGAGATTTCTCTGGTTTCCCAGGAAGGATACATTGAGATTTCTCTGGTTTCCCGGGAAGGATACACTGAGATTTCCCAGCTTTCCTGGGAAGGACACATTGAGATTTCTCTGGTTTTCCGGGAAGGATACATTAAGATGGGAATGATACAAAATTACAGAATCAGCGATATAACCGAAAAATACGATGTCCGAAATTACTGAAATGGAACCGAAATCAGGAATGGAGCCGAAATCACGAATGGAACGAAAATGGATTTCGATTTTACAAATTTCTAGTCCATTCGAAAAGTTTTAGTTTCGGCTCGGAAATTTGTTCGGATCTGCTGTTTTCGGATCCGGAAAATCGGCCGAATCGGGAAATTTCGTGAAAATTCCGAAACGCACATCTCTACTAATTAAGGAAGGCCAGGTATAAATGACGAAGTGCTGCACAAATATGCCAAGTTCAAAACAAACACAACTGAAATAACTGGTGCTGTACTTGAGGGGCCCTATTACAATGTTAACGCAAACGTTAACGCTCACTTGCATGAGCATTAACGTTTGCCGCGGTATTTACTGCATATTGCAATCAAAATGGGTTTGGTACCTTGCGCTCCTCTACACGAGGTTACTGTAGTTTGCGCTCCCTATACTTAACATGGGGATTACAAAGTCCCAGCGCTGATTAACGTTTGGCTCTGGTCAGTGAAAAGTTAACCAGAGCCAGAACCTGGTGTTAACGGATTCCACTTCTGCAGAACACCAGCCTTAAAAATAAAAAAAAAGCATCACATACTCATCCTGTCCCGTGGCGAGGACCGCGGCTCTGTTCGCCTCCTCCGGCTGGCGGGAGCAGGGAAAGACTGGGGGGAAGTAGCGCCCCCCCCACCCAGTCTCTTCCTGCGTATCACTACACTGGCCGGCTGGTCATGTGACTGGCAGGGGAGAACTCAATGGAGTCCTATGGCGCTGCCGCGAGCATCCAGCATTTTAACGCTCGCAAACAATGCAGCCAGCATATTTTGTGCCTGCATTGTGATGTGGCGTTAAAACGCGGGCGCAAAGGAGTTTTAACACCAACATCGTAATCGAGCCTGAGGACTTTGAAAGAAAATTTTCCATGGCTGGTGCTTCGTCTGATCTTTTTGTTATAAATATTGGACCAGCATGTAGTTTGATTTATTGAGTCTTTGTCAACATTTCAGTTAAGTAATAACTGCTGAAAGGTATTTATTAACTGAAATGTGACGTTGACAAGAAGTCCTTTAAGTGTTAGTCTAATACAGGGGTGGGGGCTACCCACACCATGAGTCAAGACTGCATGTAGGGTCAGAAGCGTACCTAGAAACCTCAGGGCCCAGGTGCAAGAATTCATGAAGAGGGCCCCCCTCTGAGCATATCACAGAGCTCCACAGCAATAAAACTCAGTAATGTGTGGCGTGTCATATCACAGGGCTTCATAGCAATAAATAGTAATGTGCAGTGTGTATGAGTGTGAGTGTATCAGACCTGCATAGCAATAAAACTCACAGTAATGTGCAGTGTGAGCGTATCCCAGAGCCCCACAGCAATGAAACTCACAGTAATGTGCAGTGTGTATGACAGAGCAGGGCTGCCATCAGAAATCCTGGGGTCTTTCACTGTACAAATGAAATGGGGTACCCCAGTGAAACCTGCTCACCTCCCCCTCAACTCGCCCGATTCTCCCTAATAACAGGTACACAAATGATGCATCTGGACAGTGACCAAGAGGCTCAAGAGGGGTCCTTTGTAGGGTCTGAGATTAATCAGTCCGGCTCAGAAGAAGATTGGCGTGTTACACTCATTGATGGGTGCAAGGATTGCTTTTAAAATTGATACGGGAGCGGACATTACAGTTATTTGTTTTGCAATGTTCATGAAACTGCCACGCCGACCACAGCTTGAAGGTTTTGATAAATGTTCACAGCCCTGGAGGTCGCATCGATTTGTGCCGGGAGATTTCTTGCTAGCAGTGAGTACAAAAGAAATTTACCCTGTACGTGTACGTGATACAGAATCCCCTGTACCTTTTAAGGAAGGGGGACATGACTGATGGCCTGGGCCGGATGGTTCAGTAGGAAATGTTGAGCTATTGGTCATATGTGTGCAACATTGTTTCACTTACCTATATATGCATCTGTGGTGGGTGTGTTCTTTCTTTGTTCCCTGCCAGCGTCAACTGTGCATCAAGGAGATTATCTGTGAGAGGAAAAAACGTGGTGATTAGTTACTGATTAGTTTGCTGATCTGTTTGCAGAGTAGTTTGCCAATTAGTTTGCTGTTTAGTTTGCTGATTTGTTTGAATTGTGTGCTGATATGGCATCTACTTCGCTGGATGCTTTGCTGGATCAGCTGAGGGAGCATTGCCATGTAAAGAGGACATCGAGTCAGCGTTTCGGTTGTTACCCATTCGTCCGGACTGCTATCATTTGCTGGGGTGTTCCTTTCGTGGAGGTTTCTACTACGACCCTTGTCTTCCAATGGGCTGCTCGATCTCTTGTTGTTATTTTGAGTTGTTCTTGTCCTTCTTGCACTGGGTGGTTTGTCAGCGCGCTGGTAGGAATTCGGTGGTCCATTATTTGGATGATTTCCTATTTGTGTGACCGGCGGATTCTGGCAACTGCGCCGCGCTGCTCCAGATTTTTCAGGAGGTTGCCGGGGAATTCGGTGTGCCTTTGGCTGAGGAAGACGGAGGGCCCAGTTCAATCGCTTGCATTTTTGGGCATTAAGATTGATACAGTCCTCCGTGTCAGACATCAGTACCTGTATGTGTGCAAGAACCTGCCCTGCATGTATGCATACAGGAAAAGTGCTGACTCAGTCCTGTCCAGCGCCTATATGGGTTAATCCCAAGTGAAATGTTAAGCACAAACACACACCACGTCTGTCAATAAAAGGGAATCCTCCCCCTGTGCAATGTGACTTCTCATAAAAGTCAATCCTTTGTTCTATACAGACCTGCTCTATACTCCTATTGATAAACCGTGTACCAGACCCTGATTTACCCACCGATCTTGCCTCCTTGCTGCCCGCCTATTCGACCCTCGGACCGTCCAGACCATTCTCTCGCCATCCCATTTGTACTGCGCTATGGACTGCTACCAACCAGTCTATTCTAAGGTACAGTCAGAATATTCCTGCCTAAAGGGCTCTAATCACCCGAATATGGGTCCCACCATGGCGTATGCCAGGTGCCAACCTGACACGTGTTTTCCGTTTGCCGGTTGACAAAATCCAAACCTTGTTCCGTTTGGTTGGTTGCGAAGATGCGGCTTTCCGATATTCAGTCGTTATTGGGTCACCTGACATTTGCGTGCCAGGTTATGCCGATGGGCCGGGCTTTTTGCCGCAGGTTGTCTTTAGCTACCGCCGGGGTACGCGCACCTCACCATTTTGTTCGCATCACTAGTGCTTTGAAGGCGGACCTGGTGGTGTGGCAATCCTTCTTGCTGCGTTATAACAGGCTGACGTATTGGCAGGAGGCGGACGTGGACAATCAGTCCCTCAAGCTTTTTGCTGATGCGTCTGGGGCGCATGGCTTTGGTGTGTACTTCCAGGGCGCTTGGTGTGCTGAAGTGTGGCTGTTTTATCATCCATTAATTTATATCTCATAATTTACCTTCTTGCTCTTCATAACTCTCTCCCTATTTCTGCCTTGATCTATATAAAGGCCTTATCAGATAAATAGATCATTTTTATGCATCCCCCAATTTTATACAGTTTAATTATTTTTACTCTATCTTAAATTCGTCATTATATCCTGCCTATTGCATTGGTTTAATGTTTGCTAGGCTGTTCATAGGTTCTTTCTATATGCTGTAAGTTTCCACTGGGTAAAATCTCCCTTATACCATTTTCCATCCTTTAAATTGATGTAGCAGAAATGCTGTCTGCCTTTTCTTATGCGTTTCGTATATATTTTCGTTCATTTATCATTCGGATCTTAATTTATATATGGACGAAAATCGTAACTTAAAACAACCCCAAGACCCCATTGGGTAATTTTTCCATTTCCGTCCGATCCCTTTATTCCTCCACTATATACTATTCGTTTCGGATGTATAAACATTATGACTAAATTTTCATTACATTTCCATCGTATATTTGTTTATACGAATATTAAGATCCATGTATTATCACATAATCCGAAACGAAAAGTTACCATTAGGTAAAAATCCATTTGTTTACTTCCGGTTTCTGATAGACCCAAATCGAAACTGAAAGTGGCCGCAAGGCCCCACTGGGTATTTTTCATTTCCGCCCGATTCTAATTCCGCCCGATTTTTCTGATCGTATGCTATATGCTCGACCATTATCCGTTTCCCACATAATTTCGGATTTATAAACATTACGATTGTTTTTTTATCGTATCCATTACTATTTTTCGTATCTGTTTACACGAAAATTAAGATCTATATATTATCATGTAATTAGAACCAAAATACCGCTATTGGACGAACCCCTTTTGTTTACATCCGTTTTTTAATTATTAACCATATGAACGAATATTGCTAAATTTTCGTATTTTGTGTTAATTAAACCCCTTCTGGCTGTTTTTTATGCTTTTTTCGACCAATATCGACTTTTAATAGCCATTATGACCGGCCAGTCGTTCGTATTGTTTTCACCGCCATTTCGTATCGCAAAGCATTACTGGGTAAAATCCGAACGATCGGAAGTCAACTGACCAGAAGTAGGAAGTGATATTATTCTGATGCACTATAAAAGAGGACACCTTTACTTT
Organism: Leptobrachium leishanense; assembly: GCA_009667805.1. NCBI lineage: Eukaryota > Metazoa > Chordata > Amphibia > Anura > Megophryidae > Leptobrachium > Leptobrachium leishanense. Next base: position 117,883,775 of record CM019068.1, read on the forward strand.
GCATTTTATACTGACTTTTTTATGGACATTTACCTTTATACCGACTGAGGAAGGCTTTTTTAAGCCGAAACGCGTCTCGGTAGATTCTGTCCTGTATTTTATTTTATTTATCCATTAAATTTCCCAATATTTGCCACCTTTCTCCGACCCTTTTTTTCTCCTTGGAAATTTGGACCCATCACCGCGGAGGCAAAGAGGTTTGGGTTCCCACCTTAAGAGGACCCAGAGCGACATAGATTGAGCCTGACATTACGAGGCTCTAAAATCGGTGAGTGTGCTTCATCTTTTCCTTTATCACATTTCCACATATACGCAGCATTACGCTATGGGAGTGCCGTCTCCCGATTCTCTCTATTTTTAGTCTCCAGTACGAACAGAAAGAAGGGAAGTGCCACCCTATATTTGGCTGCAGGCTGTTTCTCCTCGAGCCGGGACCTTGTGGGCTCCCATAAATGTGAGTGGTTTGGATTTTGGTTATAATTCGAGCCTACTCTATTCTGACTGTCTGCACTATCATCCTTTCTTGTGATGTGCTTTTTTTGAGGATTACTGGCGGATATGAGGATTCAGCACCAGCACTTATAAGAAGATCAGCACATCATTCTTCATCATCATTTTTGAGTATTCCATTAATATATACTTGAGCACTTTTTTGCACTGTTTGCACATTTGACCTGGACTTTACTCTATGCACCTTATTGACTTGATAATAATATTTTTAATACATTTTTTACTGCTACGGTTTATGAGTTTTTTAATAGATTTTATGGATTTTACATATCCATTGATTTATTAACATATTAATTGTACTAGATGCGCCGTATGGATATTCGCTTTTTAACCTGGGCGTGGTGCAGGTGATGAATCGTTCGTCCATTTCCCCCCCTCCGGCTTGGCTCTTTTGCGTCACCTGGTGTTGCGCTGTCTAGAGCGGAACGTATGGTTGAGGGCCCGGCATGTGCTGGGTGTTCAGAACGTGATTGACGCTCTCTCCCGGTTCCAGTGGGACCGTTTTTGGCAGGTGGCTCTGGGAGCAGCAACGAATGCAACACCCTTTTCTCTGTGGCTCTGGACCCTCGCTTCGCCGGGCTGAGGATGTTGTTGGAGGACTTTGTCGGGAGCGTCGTGGATGGCATATTCTCAGGTCTGGAGGTGGGGGTCGGTGGCACGGGGGAACGGGGTTGGCATACGGCGGAGGATCGTAGGTGGGCAACCTTGGATTTATTTCAATCCCTCCGGGAACAAGGTGGCTCTGGTTCGGGAGCGGCCAGAGTACTGACTGCCCATTTGTTTTTGTGCAAGGCGCTTGGTTGGGAGGATGTTGGTTGGGATTTCCTGCTTCGAAGAATTGTTTCGGGTTGGCGGCAGACTGCGGTGCCGGATGTTCGGCGCCCAGTTTCTGGCTCCATGTTTTTTGGAATTGTTGGATGTTTTAAGTGGAGTTTGTCGTGATCTTTTTGAGGCTCGATTGTTTTGGGTGGCCTTTGCCTTTGCTTTTTATGGTGCCTTGAGGGTGGGTGAGCTGGTTGCTCCTAACTCTTGGGCACATTCTGCCTTGCGCTTGGCGCATGTTTCTGTGACAGCCGAACAGGTAATGTTTTTTAATTGCCAGGTCCAAGACAGACCAGTTGGGTAGGGGCGTGCTTGTTACTTTGGATGCAGTTGGGGGGATCGGGTGTCCTTTGGGCCTCACGCGGGAGTATTTGGCGGTTCGTCCAGATTTTGCTGACTCCTTTTTGATTCACCTTAATGGGGTTCCTCTGACCCGGTACCAAATTTTGGCTGTTTTTAAGCGGTGTGTGTGTGTGTGCAGGTTTTGGGTTATGATCCGGGGTTGTTTGCCTCCCATTCTTTTCGGATAGGCACGTCGACGGTGGCTGCGGGCGCGGGCACATCGGACGGCATGATTCATCGGTTGGGCAGGTGGCAATCGGATCGCTTTCACTCGTACGTTCGTCCTAACTTTTTATAATTTCAGGTGCTTCCCCGCGGATGGTCTGGATATTGGGTCATTCCTTCGTGCACTGGGCGGCCATGCGGGCTGCACATCAGCCGCATGGCAGAAACCTTGGTTTTCCGGCTGAGGTGGCGGAGATTTGCTGGTTGGGTATACAGGGTTTGCGTTGGGCTCGGGTGTCGAAGGAATGTGATGTTATGGCTGGGAGGGTTCCCAGGGATGTTATTTTAGTTGTTCATGCTGGGGGAAATGACTTGGACGGTTCATTCGGTGGACCTGATTCGGGCTATGAAGCTGGATCTGGCCCGCTATTTTGCTACCTTTGGGGAATTGTCGCTGGTGTGGTCCGACATTATCTCTCGACCTCGTTGGGAGGTGATTGCGGCGCCACGGGCCATTGACAGGGCCAGGAAGAGGGTTAACCGGGAGGTTTCTAAATTTGTTAAGCAGTTGGGAGGGTTTTCAATCCGTCACACGGAGTTGGAAGGCGACAATCGGAATGTGATTCGCGGTGATGGGGTTCATTTGACGGACATTGGTTTGCAGCGTCTGAGGATGCTGAAGCCAGAACGCTGCGGGACTCGAAACAGAGGTGAGTATCTCCGCCGGGGGTCCCGCAAAGCTGATGACGTGACACGTCCTCAGCATACAGCAGGAGTAACGGAGGACGTGTCCCACACGTTGTCAGCAGTGAAGGGGTTTAAAACGTCTTTAACTTTTTGTCCTTGTTTCCTGTCCCCCAGGGCACTACCCGGACCCCCATACACCTTTTACGGCAAATATCTAGCATATATGCCCTCTTGGAGGGCACTCTAAAAATTACATTTTGAGTCCCATTGACTTGTATTGAGTTCGAGTTCGAACTTTTGAAAAGTTCGAATGCGAAACCGAACTCGGGTGTTCGGCTCATCCCTATTGAGCAATTGAAAAGCCCTTCCGATGTTCATGAACGGAGACAAATACTGGGCCTTGTGAACTACGTGGGCAAGTTTCTGCCGGAACTGTCCTCAACGTTGCATCCTATTACAGAATTGTTGAAGGACGTTGCTTGGACCTGGGGACCTCCACAGGTGGAGGCCTTTGTACTGGTAAAGTCCATGTTGGGGTCCGCCCCAGTGCTGGGGTTCTATGACCCTTCTAAAAAGACTGTGGTTAGCGCGGACGCTAGCAGGTATGGGCTAGGAGCAGCCCTTCTGCAACTGAATGACAACAAGCTGCAGCCCATTGCCTACTGCTCTCGTACATTAACTGCGGCAGAAACAAAATACGCTCAGATAGAAAAGAAGTGTCTGGCTGGAGTTTGGGTCTGCGAACGCTTTCAACGATATCTGGTGGGCTTGGAAGGTTTTAGTTTGGAGACTGACCACAAGCGGCTGGTTCCATTGATAAACTCCTATGACATTGACAAGGCACCTCTGAGATGCCAGAGACTTCTGATGCGGCTGCTCAGATTCAATGTTCGGGCTATGCACGTGCTGGGGAAACAACTGGCAGTGGCAGACGCACTCTCCAGGCTCCCGTTGGCTGCAGCTGAAGAGTCATCTACAGAATCAGATGTGAAGTTGTATGTGGATTCGATTTTTGGCTTCTAAGTCCATCTCTTCAGGGAGATTGGAGCTGATAAAGAGAGGGACACATCTAGATACTGATCTTCAAGAGGTCATAAACTACATAAAGAACGACTGGCCTGAGAGCCGGGCAGTATGGATGCCGCTGAGTGCTTTCCAGGCAGAGGAAGCGCACCTTGCTGAACTAGAAAGTTTGGTGCTGTTTCAAGACCGTATTGTTATACCAACCAGTATGCGGCGAGAGATGTTGAGTCGAATTCACGATGGCCACTTGGGAATTTCTAAATGTAGAGAGAGAGCTGCCTCTGCAGTGTGGTTGCCTGGAATCAGCACTGACATTGCAGAATATGTATCAAGATGTGCCTTTTGCCGTGAACATCGGCCTACAGAGGAGAGAGCCTCTACTTTCTACCCCGCTGCCTGCGGGACCCTGGCAGAAGATTGCAGGAGATATATGTGAGCTCAACGGGAAAAAGTATCTGGTTGTTGTGGACTACTACTCAAGGTATTTTGAGATTGCACCGTTAGTTGAGGCGACCAGCGTGGCTGTCATCACATGCCTAAAGAGCATGTTTGCCAGGTGGGGGGTACCGGCTGAGCTGGTGAGCGACAATGGAATGCAGTTCGCTTCTATGGAGCTCAGGTCCTTCAGTGGGGACTACGATTTCATTCATTCTACTTCCAGTCCACATTACCCACAGGCCAACGCGATGGCTGAGGACGGTTCAGACCGCAAAGTTTGTTTTGAGGCAACCAGATCCTTATTTGGCCCTCCTGGCTTATAGGGCGACTCCTATTCAGGCCACGGGATGTAGCCCTGCACAGTTGATGAAGGGGAGACAGATTCGTACCACGCTGCCTTCGGTGGGTGCATTCCAGCCTTCCTCCCCTGTTCTGTCTGAGAATGTTCGGAGGAGGGATGAAGAGGCGAAGCGGAACTACAGATACTATTATGATAGGAGACACTCTGCGCACCATCTGCCTGAACTGTACCCGGGACAGAGTGTCAGAGTCAAACCTGGATGACGAAAAGAGGTGGAAGACACCTACTGTACATAGTTGTAGGGCGTGCTGCTGAGCCAAGGTCCTATGTAGTCCGCACAGAAGCAGGGACTGTTGCCTGCCGCAATAGACGGCATCTCCAGGTGGTTCCCGAGGAGCTAGGTGCCGAGAATTTGCAACCACAGCCGGTGGAATCTCCGGTCTTAAGAGGTACACCCGCTCTGCAACAGGATTCCGGCGAGAATACATCACTGCCTGACTTGGAGACGCAACCACTCTCTCAGGGATCTGGAGAGGGTCCTTGCAAAATGACTTTGAGTGGTAGAGTTGTGAAGCTTCCAGTGCGCTACCGAGATTAGCACTGTAGTTAGAACAGTGACTAGAAGAGTGGGCAGAATAATCCCATAGTCACTGGACTAGGGTAGTCTACCCCGATATCCAAGATAGCATTGTACCTTTATCTGTATCTGTGTGTGTGCTTCTGTTTATTTGTTTTATTGTCTAAGAAAATTTATTATTAAAAAGGGGGAGATGTGTTGAGAGCCAGCAGTGACATCAGAGGAAGGGGCGTCTCTAAGGGTAGTACCAGGAAGACAGCTCAAAGGATGCAAACGTGTGTCTCCCCTGTGTTAACTACTGAAATAAACACCTGTTGAACCCAGCTCACTGTGTTACTTGGATCTCATGACACCCATTGCCACATTAGCCCAGGTCCCCCTAACCTCCCCAGCCCCCCCTAACTAGCAGGTCCCTATGTCCCCATAACTCCCAACTCCCTTAGCCATAAATACCCCATTACCTCTTAAACCCCCATTAACTACCAGCTTCCTCAGCCAAGTTGTCCCCATTAGCCACCAGATCCTCATAACTCGTAACCTGTAAGCCACCATTCCACTAACCCAGGGGTCAGCGACCTTGGCTCCCTGATTTTCTGGGAACTACATTTCCCATGTGGTTCAGTCAGCCTAATCGGAGACTGAGCATCATGGGAGATGTAGTTCCCAAAACATCAGGGAGCCAAGGTTGCTGACCCATGCACCAACCCCTGATTAGCCACCAGGTTCCCAAAGCTCCCTCAGCCCCCTTTATCCTGGCCACCAGCCCCCCCCCCAATCCCTTACCTCATTCTTCCAGCTGGGCCCCTGCAGACTGTGCAGCCTTTGAAGATCGACACCATGTCACCACGAGCAGGCGATGTCCAAGGCAGCTAAGGGGTCCTCAACAAGATTCTGATAGGTTATGAGGAGTACTCCCTCGGCTGTCCATCACACTGCCTGCTCCAAGTTAAAATGCCGATGACAGTCTCTAGATGCTGCTCAGCATGCAGGGGGAGAAAATGCAGGGGATTTGAGGGACATTTTAGGGATATCTGCTGCTGCTGGACCCCCTGAAATCTCTGTGCACTGCATGCATGCAGGTGAATGGGCCCCCTTACCCCTTCAGAGTTCAAGGGCCCAGGTGCAGTGGCACCCTCTGCATCCCCGGTAGTTCCGCCTCTGTGTAGGGTCAAAATAGTACAGATTGTATTGGAGAAGCATTGATATTAATGCGTTCAAACATGGGTCATTTACATAAACAAAACCTCCCCTAGAAAATGTTATGAGTTTCCCCATGTTCTTAAGTTCTGATATTATTATGAAGTTTCTTCTGTATACTTCTCGGAGTGTGAGACCTAATCAGACCTGGTAAAGAGTGAGATAAACATTGCATCAGCATTTCTAGGCAGGATAGAACAAAGTCAGTCATTGAAGGTGAACAGGATTACAGCCTAAAACAGCAGATAATAGGGAAGTGTTTGCCTGACAAAACAGATTAACAAAGATAATACAAATGTAAACAGATAATCACACATTCCTGAGATGGGACTAGAAAATAATATTATTCATACATAACACTCCAGGTAGCCCAAGGGCATCCCATCACAATTATTATATAAGGTAACTGTGCCCTTGAACAAAGAGGTTATCCAAAAATATATACAGACACGCTAAACCTCTAGCAAGCTAAGTTTATTGAAACCATATCAAAAAGTATAAAATGTTCTGACTCCAGTCTTTTTCAAGAATAACTAAAAGCTGATAGCATAAGATATTTATACTAACAGTCACCAATAAAAAGCATTGTAAATTAATTAGAAAGGTAAACATCATATTAGAACAAATTCGTAGAGTCAAACGCTGAGGACACTACGTGCACTATTCCATAGTGAATGCTAATGGTAGCGTTCTGATGAATAGCGTTACGGCTAAGAAAACTTTGACTTTGATGCATATCCCCCCATATTACATCCCTTTGAAAAAAATCACTTATTGCATCAGTGCTTGCTCTAGCTTCTGCAAGCTTACTGTACTTTGTGCTCCCCATGTTACAGTTGTGTTCAAAATTATTCACCCCCAATGCTGTAAAGGGTTTTAGGGAATTTAGTGTACATTTGTAATTGTATTCAGAATGAAATCCTACAAGGACTTTTTAAAGAACCATATGCAACTAAAATGACATCAATTGGTTTTGTAATACAGTAGTAAATGTTTCTTTTGTGAATTCTTCATTGACACAATTATTCAACCCCTTAAAGACTACCACTCTGAAGAACAGAGGTTCATTCCAGTGGTTTCAATCAGGTATTGAAAACACCTGTGGATGTCACAGGAGCAGCAATAAAGCATAATAAGCACCAATTAGGCAGCTTTAAAATGACTGTGATACTCAGCTCCTTCTAGACATTTACTGGTGTGGTTACAAACATGGTGAAGTCAAGAGAATGGTCCAGGAAGACAAGAGAAGAGGTGATTACTCTTCACAGGAAGGGCAATGGCTATAAGAAGATTGCAAAGATGTTACACATACCAAGAGAGACCATAGGAAGCATCATTTGCAAATTCAAGGCAAAGGGCACTGTTGAAACGCTACCTGGTCGTGGCAGAAAGAAGATGCTGACTTCGACTGCTGTGCGCTACCTGAAGTGTAGAGTGGAGAAAAGTCCCCGTGTGACTGCTGAGGAACTGAGAAAAGATTTGTCAGATGTGGGTACTGAAGTTTCAGCTCAGACAATACGGCGCACACTGAGTAATGAAGGCCTCCATGCCAGAACTCCCAGGCGCACCCCCTTGCTGTCTCCAAAGAATAAGAAGAGTCGACTGCAGTATGCCAAAAGTCATGTGGACAAACCACAGAAGTTTTGGGATAGTGTTCTGTGGACTGATGAACAAAATTAGAACTGTTTGGGCCCATGGATCAACGCTATGTTTGGAGGAGGAAGAACAAGGCCTATGAAGAAAAGAACACCTTGCCTACTGTGAAGCATGGCGGGGGATCAATCATGGTTTGGGGCGGTTTTGCTTCTGCAGGTACAGGGAAGCTTCAGCGCGTGCAAGGTACCATGAATTCTCTTCAGTACCAGGAGATATTGGATGACAATATGATGCAGTCCGTCACAAACCTGAGGCTTGGGAGACGTTGGACCTTTCAACAGGACAATGATTCCAAGCATACCTCCAAGTCCACTAGAGCATGGTTGCAGATTAAAGGCTGGAACATTTTGGAGTGGCCATCGCAGTCACCTGACTTAAATCCGATTGAGAACCTCTGGTGGGACTTAAAGAAAGCAGTTGCAGTGCACAAGCCTAAGAATGTGACTGAACTGGAGGCTTTTGCCCATGACGAATGGGCGAAGATACCCGTAGATCGCTGCAAGACACTTGTGTCAAGCTATGCTTCACGTTTAAAAGCTGTTATAACTGTAAAAGGATGTTGTACTAAGTACTAAGATTGAATGTCACTTGGGGGTTGAATAAAACTGATAATGATGTGAGCACAGAAAAGACATTTGTGGTTATTTTATTATAAATATTATGTTATATTTGTCTGACCTACACGTGCCTCTTTGATTTAATTGTAAGCAAGATGACTGAATGATCAAAATCAATGTCAAACTGGCCAAAACACTCAATTTCAGTGGGGGTTGAATAATTTTGAACACAACTGTAAGTATAGGATGCGCAATCAATAGTTAAATGTGTCGATGTTATTACAAAAGTGCTAGCACTAATTACCATAGCAAGTCACAATTTTAGCTACTGCTAAAAGCTGGTGATATCTTATTACGTTTTTGCAAAATCATTTAGAACCCCTACCCCCCCACAAATATTTCCCATATTCACCTGTCATCCTACAGTGAGAATGGTGGCCCGATCCGCCACGTATAGTCGCCGGGAGCAGAGTGAGACTGGGAAGAAATTTCCAATTTCCTTCCGATCACTTTGCGATGCTACACGATCTCGCGAGAGTGAATGCGAAGGGCTCGGGGCCCAAAAGCACAAACCTCCATGTCCTATGGACACCAGGGAGTGATACTCATGGTGGCGCGGAAGCCAATGGTTAGCACTGGGATCCCCCATTTTCTCATTTTTTAACCTGCACAGGGACTGAGAAGGCTTTTGTTTATTGCCGAAACGTGTATCCCCTATTTTTTCTATTCCCCCTCCTATTTTATCTTGTTTTATACGAATAAAACCCCCCTTTTTTTACCTACCTTTGTTTAAAGCTTTGTCTCTAAGCACACATCCCCTACCTGCCTTTTCTCCACTATATATACTTATTAGGAGAACCGCATGCAGACGGAAAATTAGGAAAACCGCTTGCAGACGAAAGAGGTGAAGGTACCCACCGAGCAAAAGAGTACCATACGCTTACAAGTTGAGCCTGAAATCCAAAGCTCCATCATCGGTGAGTTTGTTTAGCCCTTTCGCTGCTGAGGCTTTTCCCGCCTCTGTGCTGAGGTCATTTTTACCGGTTTTGCTCATCATGTTTAAACGTGTTTTGAAGGCTTATTTTAGTATATGACCCAGACATATTATATATCGTTTTTTCCGTCAGACTCGGCAGATTCATAATATGTCATTATTATATGTATACGTCATGACCTGTCTGTATATTATAACAAAAAATGCAATAAAATATGAATTTTCAATAATTTACAACGTGTAAAGTGTTTTTTTTTTCACATTTTAACATGCAAGCAATTGCAGTTATATTTTGTATGGGGTGCGCTTGTTAAAAAAATTAGACATGGGGTCTCGTTACATTTTTTTTTGGGGAAATGACGCGATTTTTAACAAACGCACCGCATACAAAAATCGTTAGTGACATTAGTGCACTTAGACCACACACGGCAGCACCTTAGTGGTCATTTCGACCGTGCACTTTTTTGGAATAGCGACCACGTGGTACCCATCTACCTTAGATATACTCAATTGTTGTACTTAAGAACTGTTTATCCATCACCCTCATAAGAGATTGCGCCACTAGGACCCATTCCCTTTCCAAGGTAAAAACCACAAACTGAGTGTTACAAAGATACACTTCATATTAAAATTTTACACTAACAATAACCCCGTTATAAAAGTGGAAATATATATTTTTAACTTTTTCTGACACTTGTAATTCTCTCTTTGCCAGTTAGGTCTGACAAGGAGAGAAAGGGAATTGGCAAACCAATGTATTTTAATATTGGCTTGCAATTCATATCACTGAAATCCCAGCATATACAGTACTTTTACTGATAGGAGTTTTTGATTGCTGTCAGCAATCAAACTCCTATCACTTTGAAATATGTTGAAATATGTAAACCTCTGTTCTTAATCTTTCAAGATTCTTTTCTTTCAGGAATAGTACCAGAGGATTGGAGAAAAGCTGACGTGATCCCTATATTTAAGAAAGGTTTAAAATTTGTGCCTGGGAATTATAGACCTGTGAGCTTAACATCTGTGGCTGGGAAAGTATTTGAGGGGTTACTAAGGGATAATATTCAGGAATTTATTGGGAGGTATAATGTAATTGGCAAAAATCAGCATGGTTTCATGAAACACAGATCATGTCAGACTAACCTAATTACGTTCTATGAGGAAGTAAGTAGAAGTATAGATCAGGGGGTCGCAGTGGATGTGATTTTACTTAGATTTTGCCAAAGCTTTCGACACAGTTCCACACAAAAGGTTATTACTTAAATTAAGAAAAAAATGGTCTAGATGAAAATACTTGTTCTTGGATAGAAAACTGGCTAAAAGATAGGGTACAGAGAGTGGTCATAAATGGTACATTTTCAAGATGGACACCAGTGGTAAGTGGTGTCCCTCAGGGGTCTGTTATAGGACCAATACTATTCAATGTATTTATAAATGACCTTGAGATAGGCATTGAAAGTCATGTATCAGTGTTTGCAGATGACACAAAGCTAGGAAAAGTAATACAATGTGAGCAGGATGTTACTTCGCTGCAGAGGGATTTAGATATATTGGGGGACTGGGCACTTAAATGGCAGATGAGATTTAATCTAGATAAATGTAAAGTTATGCACTTTGGAGTGAAGAACACACAAGCAATTTATACCCTAAATGGTACGGAGTTAGGGAAATCCAAGCAGGAGAAGGATTTGGGAATAATCATAGACTTCAACTAAGTAACAATGTGCAATGTCAAACAGCAGCCGCCAAGGCCAGCAAAGTACTGGCATGCATTAAAAGGGGAGTTCACTCACGGATGAAAACATAATTTTGCCTCTGTATAAATCAATGGTCAGGCCGCACCTTGAATATGCCGTGCAATTTTGGGCACCTGTCTTAAAAAAAGATATTATATCGTTAGAAAAAGTGCAGAGACGGGCAACTAAATTAATAAGGGGGATGGAAGGGTTAAGTTATGAGGAAAGACTAACAAGCTTAAACCTGTTTAGTTTAGAGAAAAGGCGCCTTAGAGGGGATCTGATAACCTTATATAAATATATACGGGGCCATTATCAACCATTGTCTGATAACCTATTCATTAACAGGACTATACATAGGACAAGGGGTCATCCATTTAGACTGGAAGAAAGAAAATTTAGCTTAAAGCATAGGAAGGGTTATTTTACGGTGAGAACAATAAAGCTGTGGAATTCTCTGCCTGTTGAGGTGGTTGGGTCAGAGTCTGTACAGACTTTTAAAAAACGACTGGATGACTTCCTGCAGACACAGAATATTAAGGGTTATAATATTTAATATGTGGGTAAAAGCTTCTTGATCAAGGAGAAATCTGACTGCCATTCTGGGGTCAAGAAGGAATTTTTTCCCAGTATGTTGCATATTGGCAAGCATTCAGACTGGGTTTTTTGCCTTCTTTTGGATCAACAGCAGTAGGTTATGTGGGAGAGGCTGAACCCGATGGACGCATGTCTTTTTTCAGCCTATATAACTATGTAACTATGTAACTTTCAGGCAGCCTGCACATGCTGGGTTCACCAGGGCCGCCAACAGAGCATTACGGCCCATTCTGTTGTAAGGGGCCAGCCGACTAGGGGGGGCCTGCCATCGGCAGTTATGTTTACTTAAGGCCGCAGGCCTTGGAGGTACTGTGGCCTACCTGGGCCGGGAGACTCCAAGATGGCGGCCGGCAGCCGACGGGCCCCCTCTGATAATGTCAGAGGGGGCGCACCAGATGGCTGCAGGCAGCCCATGCCCCCTCCGACTGGATCCTGCCTTCATCCCATCGGCACTGCTGCACGTGTGCTCTGCTGGGACTCACCTCACCGGTTCAAGTCCCTCCCAGGTAAATAGATTACTGGGAATGGGGGGTGAATTTAATGAAAAAATGGAGGGGGGTGAGAGATGAATTTAAAATTGAGGGGAGGGGGGTGAGAGATGAATTTAAAATTGAGGGAGGGGATGAGAGATGAATTTAAAATGGAGGGGGGTTGAAATAGACTGAAAAGGGAGGTGGGGAGGGGGACCTGAAAAAGAGACTCCCTGCCTTTACCGTTGGAGATCTATTGCTGTCGATTCTGTGTACGTTCATAATCACTGCCTTTACCGTGAGAGTTCTGATTCTGTGATGCTTAACCAGTGGAATTATCTATACTTTTATGCTACATTTTTGCACTAATACACATTTTATGTGATTTTTTTTTTCTTTAACGTAACGATCTTGATTCATACTTTTTAATCACAATTTCATATTGTCTTAAAGTATCTATCTGGTTCAAATAATTTATGTTAAATGTGCTGTTATGCGAGCAATATGTGTGATTAAGATCGAGACTACCACTTTGTAATGTGTTTACGATTCACACTAACAGGGTTATTCAAAGAGGTGAAAAGCAGAATGACTGGAGAATGGAAAATTCGAGGTCAAAATATCCAAACCAGAAAAATTCTCCCTTTCATCTCACTTTCCAAATCGGCTATTTTGACCTAGAATTTTCCATTCTCCAGTCATTCTGCTTTTCACTGCTCTTTGAATAACCCTGTATATATTGTATTTCCTATGGGAAGAGGGGATCGTGGGGGGGGGGGCATTCTGACAGTCAGTAAGGCCCCCTAAATTTCTGATGGCTGGCCTGGGGATCACTGAGAATGCGACTGACAGTGCTTGACATTTACTGCGATCCCAGCATGTACAGTGCTGTTACTAATAGGAGCGATTGCTGTTAACAATCACACTCCTATCACTCCTCAGGCAATCAATATATACCGGTATCACTGACACACACACTGACTGAAAAAAACAGTGCTTGGCATTCATTGGAACTGTCTGCAGGGCTTAGAGATGGCACAGGCTGGGGGGAATACAGGGAAGAAAAATAGGGAAAAGGCTGGGTGGAATACTGGGAAGAGATGGGCACAGGCTGAGGGGAATGCTCGGAAGAGAGATGGGCACAGCCTGGGAGGATAGAGGTTTTCTTTTTTATTTCAAACAAGCAAATATAATTTCAAACAAGCAAGTATTAGAACAGTTATCTGTTCAGTAAATTAATGAGGGGACTTTACTTTTTCTGCAATTGTTGGAAAAAAACAACCTTAAATTGATATGACAGCCCCTATTCTATTAACTCCTTATGTAGGGGAATGGAGAGGAAAAGATGGCACCTGATGTAGGATTGCAGAATTATGTAAATATAAAAATAATGAAATCCCTGCCTACTGTTATGTATTTCTTTGAGCCTTTGGTAGGAGTTGAGGGAGGGGCTCATTTGCGTGGCGATTTGCGACTGTTGTTGACAAAATTGGAACCCAACAGTAACAAATTGTTAAAACTCCAGCCTCAACCATCTCATTAATTTTTCTAATATCTATTGATTTTTATATTCATTTTCAAATTCACAATAAACAATTTAATACATTTGATAGTGTTTTAATTTTTACTTTGAGATTATTACTATTGTGAAATAATATTTTAATACTAGGTATAACTATTATGGGGGAGGGGGCGTTGGAATTAATTTTTTCTTGCAAAGGGGTGGTGGTCCAGAAAAGGTTGAGAACCACTGCTCTAAACGGTCAATTCATCTTTAGATACTTTGGGCTCTATTACATTCTTTGCGCAAAAAAGCTTGCGCAGCGCGTTAATTTATGCACGAAACGTTAACGTGTGTAAATTAACACTGGTATTACAATCCGAGCGCATTTTTTCATCCGTCAAAAAATAACATGGTTTTCTGAAGCGCTACCCCATTGTGCATGACTGAATTTTTTTATTTTTGGGTGACGGGAAGCACCCGTTTGGGGTTAAGCGAATCAGATCGGTATTGAGTGCCACGGAACCACATCTCTATAGGTCCAAAAATAACGCGCGGAAAAACGCACGCGCATGACTGCTTAGGCCTGTGACCTTCTCGGCGTATACCCCTTAACCGGACTATAATAAAAACACAACACTTATATAAATTTGGAATGGGCATGGGCCACAGCTTTATTTAAATTAATATAAACTTATAACTTGCAGTGCTTTGTATATTCCCTCTGCCCTATTGCCCAACGCAATAGGCAGTTCCACCAGTATAATAACGAAGAGCTCTTCCCCCTGCAAGCGAGGTTCGTCTCCACATAGCCTCACCCGAAGGCGGCTTATCCGTCCTTAAAGCACCGCTGTCCAGGAAACCCGCCAGGGGCCGCCCTAGTGCGCTAGCGGCTGCCCCTGCGCCCACCCCCGCAGACAGCGCCTCCTCCACTCCCGAAGTTAAACCAGCCAAAAATATGTCCAACTCTATCTCCGTGAGATGAACTTCATCTCCCCTAATGACATTACAATTTATCTCCCTCCAATTCCGTATGGCGAACCGTCACCCCCCCTAGACTACTGATAAATTTGAAGACCTCCCGATTAACCCTCTTACGAGCCCTGTCCAGAGCTCGAGGGGCCGCAAACTCGTCCCAACGACGGTGAGATATAATCTCCGAAAAAACTAAAGCTAAACTTCGAAACATGGCAAAGCAGCGGGCCAAATCTAACTTCATGGAATTAATCAAATCCACCGATCTAAGGGCCCCCAAGTTGTTTCCCCCCCAGCGTGCAGCACTAGGACCACCCCCTTAGAAACCCGACTTGCCAAAATCGCGCATTCCCTAACCACCTGGGCCCAACGTAATCCCTGAATACCTATCCAACGAATCTTCACCAAGTCCACTGGAAAACCCAGGTTCCTGCCATGCGGCCGTTAATCAGCCCGCTTGGCCGCCCAATGCACGTATGAGTGCCCGAGAATCCAAACCGTCCTTGGAGGAGAACCTGAAATCAAAGAAGGTTAAGGCACACATAGGAACGAAAGCGGCTCGAATGCCACCTACCCAAGCGTGGAATCATTTCGTCCGACGCACCAGCATCTGCTGCCATCGTCGCCGCGCCAATGCGGAGCGAACAGCCTCGAATCATAACCTAAAAAGCTAATGCATCGTTTGAAGATCGCCGAAAATTGGAACCTCGTAAGGGGGGCCCCTGAAAGATGAACTAAAAAGGAACCCCCTACATCCGGACGAATGCCCAAATATTGCTGAACCAAAAATACTGGACATTCCGCCCCCCCCCAACCACACACAGGGTGACCAGAGAACCCCTGCCCAATTGATCCGTTTTGGACCTAGCCACTAAAACTGCACTTGATCTGTCAACAAAGTCACGTGCTCCAGGCGCAAAGCAGAAGGCACCCGAGCATTAGGAGCCACCAATTCCGCCATCCTCAGAGCCCCATAAAAACAAAACGCAAATGCCACCCAGCACAAGCAGTAAAAAGGACTGCCAGACAACGAGGTCCGCCCTCAAAGAACTGGTAATCCGCACAAAATGGTGCGCCACCTGAATTCCTGCAGATGCCAATGACAACCTCCGGCAAAAGCAATGGCCCATTGGCATCACCCGGCATGCAAATGCCAAGTGACCCAACAACGACTGAAGCTCCGACAGTCTAAATTTTGTGACTCCTGTGTCACCCGCCCTCTCAACCCCGCACGAGGGGCCCTCTGCGGCAGGGGTCAAGTCCTGGGAAAAAAAGTGAGGGAACTCACCCACGAATTCCACAACCCCTATTACCTGAAGAAAATATATATATCACGAGTATAGCCGGACGAGCCGGTGATCCCATTTTTATTGGGTTAGCATTACATTTAAAAGACAAGCTTTCAAGAGTGTAACCTGGAAACTATACTGATCAGTGAAAGGTATCACTATGTACAGGTATACTCGTGATTGTGGCAACTGGACTAACGCATTTTATATATAATATATATATATCCAGGCACAGGCCCCCCAGAATAATATACACAGTGCTGAACCCCCAGAATAATATACACAGCGCTGAGCCCCCAGAATAATATACACAGCACTGAGCCCCCAGAATAATATACACAGCGCTGAGCCTCCAGAATAACATACACAGCACTGAGCCCCCAGAATAATATACACAGCACTGAGCCTCCAGAATAATATACACAACACTGTGCCCCCAGAATAATACACTCAGCACTGAGCCTCCAGGATAACATACACAACACTGAGCCCCCAGAATAACATACACAGCACTGAGCCCCCAGAATAACATACACAACACTGAGCCCCCAGAATAATATACTCAGCACTGAGACTCCAGGATAATATACACAGCACTGAGCCCCCAGAATAACATACACAGCACTGAACCCCAAGAATAATATACACAGCACTGAACCCCAAGAATAATATACACAGCACTGGTTATATGGATATATTTTCCCCAGTTCACTTGGATATAATTGCCCCAGCTCATATGGATAATGCCCCCCCAGCTCTCATGGATAATGCCCCCAGGTCTCATGGATAATGCCCCCAGCTCTCATGGATAATGCCCCCCGCTCTCATGGATATGCCCCCAGCTCTCATGGATAATGCCCCCAGCTCTCATGGATATGCCCCAGGTCTCATGGATACTGCCACCGGTCTCATGGATACTGCCCCCGGTCTCATGGATATGCCCCAGGTCTCATGGATATGCCCCAGGTCTCATGGATACTGCCCCCAGGTCTCATGGATACTGCCCCAGGTCTCATGGATAATGCCCCCAGCTCTCATGGATAATGCCCCCAGCTCTCATGGATATGCCCCAGGTCTCATGGATATTGCCCCCTGGTCTCATGCATATGCCCCAGCTCTCATGGATATGCCCCAGCTCTCATGGATATGCCCCAGCTCTCATGGATATTGCCCCCTGGTCTCATGGATATGACCCAGCTCTCATGGATAATGCCCCAGGTCTCATGGATATTGTCCCAGGTCTCATGGATAATGCCCCCAGCTCTCATGGATACTGCCCCAGGTCTCATGGATAATGCCCCTGGTCTCATGGATAATGCCCCCTGGTCTCATGGATAATGCCCCCTGGTCTCATGGATAATGCCCCAGCTCTCATGGATAATGCCCCCTGGTCTCATGGATAATGCCCCAGGTCTCATGGATATTGCCCCAGCTCTCATGGATAATGCCCCAGGTCTCATGGATATTGCCCCAGCTCTCATGGATAATGCCCCAGCTCTCATGGATATGCCCCAGGTCTCATGGATAATGCCCCCTGGTCTCATGGATAATGCCCCAGCTCTCATGGATATGCCCCAGGTCTCATGGATAATGCCCCCTGGTCTCATGGATAATGCCCCAGCTCTCATGGATGATGCCCCCAGCTCTCATGGATAATGCCCCAGGTCTCATGGATAATGCCCCAGCTCTCATGGATAATGCCCCAGCTCTCATGGATAATGCCCCTGGTCTCATGGATAATGCCCCCTGGTCTCATGGATAATGCCCCCTGGTCTCATGGATAATGCCCCAGGGCTCATGGATAATGCCCCAGGTCTCATGGATATTGCCCCAGGTCTCATGGATAATGCCCCCTGGTCTCATGGATAATGCCCCAGCTCTCATTTATATGCCCCAGGTCTCATTATATGCCCCCAGGTCTCATGGATATTGCCCCCCCCCCCAGGTCTCATGGATAATGCCCCAGGTCTCATGGATATTGCCCCCTCTCATGGATAATGCCCCAGCTCTCATGGATATGCCCCAGGTCTCATGGATAATGCCCCTGGTCTCATGGATAATGCCCCAGCTCTCATGGATATGCCCCAGGTCTCATGGATAATGTCCCTGGTCTCATGGATAATGCCCCAGCTCTCATGGATGATGCCCCCAGCTCTCATGGATAATGCCCCAGGTCTCATGGATAATGCCCCAGCTCTCATGGATAATGCCCCAGCTCTCATGGATAATGCCCCCTGGTCTCATGGATAATGCCCCAGGTCTCATGGATAATGCCCCAGGTCTCATGGATATTGCCCCAGGTCTCATGGATAATGCCCCCTGGTCTCATGGATAATGCCCCAGCTCTCATTTATATGCCCCAGGTCTCATTTATATGCCCCCCAGGTCTCATGGATATTGCCCCCCCCAGGTCTCATGGATATTGCCCCCCCAGCTCACCTTTGCTGCTGCTTCTGCTCCACATTGCCAGCGGCCGCGTGCTTCCTGCTTCAGCGGCCGCTGACAGGAAGTGCAGCCGCTCGCCTGGGAACTATGAAACAGCCAGGCGAGCGGCTCCTCCTCCTGTCAGCTGGCCCTTGTAACAGGAAGCACGCGGCCGCCGGCAATGTGCGGTGGCGGCGTTCGGGCTCGGGCCACAGCGGGAACGCTGCGTTCCCGCTGCGTTCCCGCTGTGGGAGAAGTGCGGGAACGCCGTTCCTGCGCGTTCCCGCTCGACTCGAGCCCTGCTCTGCGGGTTGTCCAGCACAATGGAACCTTCAGAGGAAGGGGAACCAGGAGCATTTGCCGCCACATCTTCTCCCCTTCTTTGCGTCCCGCGAAGCCTCGGGACTTGGGCTCAACCGCGTCGGGCGTCTCGAACGCCTCTCACTCCTCCACTGGCGCGTCTCCACTCTCTCCTCCGGGGACCTCTCACAGGACGGCACCATGGCCTCCACCATCAGGTCTTGCAGGGAAGCACCATGGGCTGCAGCATGCTCTCTTAACTGCTCCATCCAGCACTCCAACGAAGTAGACGCCATATCAATTCACCTTCCCTTTCTCTCTCTTACCAGGTAGCCCTGAATCTCTTTACTGTACCTCTTACGCTGTCAGGAAACAAGAGACAGAACACTCCCCCAACACAGGAATATAAAGCCAGGTAAGAGAAACATTTTTGCAAACCTCCACCAATGCCTATCCATATCTTTACTTAACTGACAGGCACCGGCCATCAGTCATGTTCCCCTTCCTGATAGGTCCAGGGGATTCTTTAACGTTGCGCGCAGAAATCTGTGTGCGGACTGTTTTTTCACACGATTCAGCCAATCAGAATTAAGAACCACAATTGTCTCCCGTTAAGTTTTTGCGTGTCAAAATCAATCTGCGCATTTATGCTGCATCAATAAAAAAACACACACAACTTCTCAATTTTATTGTTTGGGTATGCGTAGAATGTGTAACTATACTGTGCTGTATTATTTTTTTTGGGCTGGCGTATTTGGGTTCACACGAGAGAACTGAATATAGCAGACACTGGATAGATAACAGAATAGCAACTAAACAGATAAGATGATAGACCTAGGAAAGAAACAGATTAAACTAGGTAAACTATAGCAAAGTCCATTGCAAGGTATCCAGATAAGGGGCAGGCAATAATCGTTGTCAGGTTTCAGTTAGAGGTCATGGTAAGCAGATAGGAAAGTAATCAAAGTCCGTAGCCAGGGGTCTGATGCACTTCTTATCCAAAATAGAAGGAGGGACAGGAAACAATGGATGGAGGTTACCGGTAAAACAGGAGTCCAGATATAGTTCACACAAGGGAAGACAGATGGGTACTCAAAGGGGTTGTCAGATGACTCAGACTGGTTCACTAGAAGCGCAGTTCAGACTTCAAATGAGGAAGCGTGGAACAGAGGGTGTTGCTTCCTCTTAAGGAGTCCTCGTTAGTGTAGGATGAGATGAAACTGAGGCCTCCCTGGAACCAGCACAAAATATTGACATATAACCAGGAATCTGTATTTAGCAAGGTTTTCCAGACGAAATTAACAAGCGGTACCGCTGGGTTTGGTCTTCCGGCGATGGCGGCAGAGAGGGACCTGACACTGGGGTCTTGGCTGGGTCTTGGCTCGGCCCTGGGGTCTGGCTGGGCCTTGGGGTCTGGCTGGGCCCTGGTTTGCCTCACCGATCTGCCATCTTCTGTCCTCTGCTTCTCCTTCTCCCTCTTCTTCTCTCTCCTCTTCTTCTCCCTACTGTTCCCGGGCCGTCCATCGCAGCTACACCTGTGGAGGGTGGCCATAGGCATCTCTAGGGGGGCCAGGGGGAAATTCCCCCCCCCCTAGGTTATTCCTTGCCCTCGCCATGTGCCCTTCTACCAGGGATCAGCTGCCCCCACATATTTGGATTGCTGTATCTCCAGCCCCGTGAATCATACGTGATCGATCTAGGTGTCATTTGAAAGGGCAGAGTCTGGCCTTTTTCAATGATACCAACATGCTCATATTCAGAATAAAGGCAAAATCATAAAAATGTCAAAAAATAATTCACAGGGTGGAAATGACTCAGCAGTGACAGGCAGGGGCGTAACTATCGGGTGCAGCGGGTGCCACTGCACCTGGGCCCCCTGAGTCTGGGGGCCCACAATTGGGTGAGGGGCCCTGGATTGGCCTTGCTTGCCCCTGCAGTCAGGGCAGGAGTTGGGCAACTGGTCTCTGATTTATTTGGCAACGTGTGGGATAAAACTCCCACACGCTGCGCCGGAAGTATAGGCCCCACTGGGGTGGGGGAGGAGGACAGAGACGAGGCTGCCAGCCCAGGAGCTCACATGGGGACATGCTGGCACCGCCCCCTCTCACAGCAGCATGCAGAGCCTCCCTCCCCTGCTCATGTTCTGGAACTGTCCAGCACATGCAGGGAGGGAGAGTGGAGAGAGAACCTTCAGTTCCTCAGCCGCTGCAAGTGCTAAGTTAGCAACTTGGCACTGAACGATGTGCTGCAGCTCAGCACTCAGCACTGCTAACTTAGCTCTTGCAGCCAAGTTGAGAGGTGCTACGGGGTTAGCTGAGTGTGACGTAGGAAAGATTGCCGCCTCCACGGAGCAAATAATCCAATAAGGAAAAGTTCCGTTTGGTGGACCAAAATACCAAATATTTATTGTAACCTGGTAAACATTAACACTAAAGTGGTAAAGTGGTAATAAAATGGACAAAAGTGGATTTTGCAGAAACGACACCTTTCATTAAGCAATCTTTTGCCCTTTCGCTTCCATATTCACAGCCAAAGCGTTCAGTAAGACTGCTGCAGCAAACTGAATTGCTGCACTGAAGAAATTCCGCTACTGCTGAGGAACTGAACACGCCTCTGCTGGGACCACGGAGGCAGCCAGGGATTCCATCCTAGGGTAAGTAACAAACCTGTGTGTGTGTGTGTGTGTGAGCAGGATGGGGTGTGTGTGTGTGTGAGCAGGATGGGGTGTGTGTGTGTGTGTGTGTGAGCAGGATGGGGTGTGTGTGTGTGTGAGCAGGATGGGGTGTGTGTGTGTGTGTGTGTGTGAGCAGGATGGGGTGTGTGTGTGTGTGTGAGTAGGATGGGGTGTGTGTGTGTGTGAGCAGGATGGGGTGTGTGTGTGTGTGAGCAGGATGGGGTGTGTGTGTGTGAGCAGGATGGGGTGTGTGTGTGTGTGTGTGCAGGATGGTGTGTGTGTGTGTGTGAGCAGGATGGGGTGTGTGTGTGAGCAGGATGGGGTGTGTGTGTGTGAGCAGGATGGGGTGTGTGTTAGCAGGATGGGGTGTGTGTGTGAGCAGGGTGGGGTGTGTGTGTGAGCAGGATGGGGTGGTGTGTGTGTGTGTGCAGGATGGGGTGTATGTGTGTGTGTGTGCAGGATGGGGTGTATGTGTGTGTGTGCAGGATGGGGTGTATGTGTGTGTGTGTGCAGGATGGGGTGTATGTGTGTGTGTGTGCAGGATGGGGTGTGTGTGTGTGTGCAGGATGGGGTGTTTGTGTGTGTGTGCAGGATGGGGTGTTTGTGTGTGTGCAGGATGGGGTGTATGTGTGTGTGCAGGATGGGGTGTGTGTGCAGGATGGGGTGTGTGTGTGTGTGCAGGATGGGGTGTATGTGTGTGTGTGTGCAGGATGGGGTGTTTGTGTGTGTGCAGGGATTTTGTATGTGTGCGTGCAGTGATTTTGTGTGTGTGCAGGGATTATGTGTGTGTGTGCAGGGATTTTGTGTGTGTGCAGGGATTATGTGTGTGTGCACAGGGATTGTGTGTGTGCAGGGACTTTGTGTTTGTGTGTGCAGGGATTTTGTGTGTGTGTGTGCAGGGATTGTGTGTGTGTGTGTGCAGGGATTTTATGTGTGTGTGTGTGTGTGCAGGGATTGTGTGTGTGTGTGCGCCAGGATTGTGTGTGTGTGTGTGCAGGGATTGTGTGTGTGTGAAGGGATTGTGTGTGTGTGAAGGGATTGTGTGTGTAGGGATTTGTGTGTGTGTGCGCAGGGATTGTGTGTGAAGGGATTGTGTGTGGTGTAGGGATTTGATTGTGTGTGTGTGTGTGTGCAGGGATTGTGTGCATGTTGTGTGCAGGGATTGTGTGTACAGGGATTTGTGTGTGTGCAGGGAATGTGTGTGTGTGTGTGTGTGCGCACCGGGATTGTGTGTGTGTGTGTGTGCAAGGATTGTGTGTGTGTGTGTGTGTGCGCAGGGATTGTGGGTGTGTGTGTGAGTGTGTGTATGTGCGTGTGTGTGTGCAAGGATAGAATCCCCATGACCTTTAAGGAGGGGGGAACATGACTGATGGCCTGGGCCGGATGGTCAGAGAAGGAAATGTTGGTCATATGTGTGCAACATTGTTTCTCTTACCTATATATGCATCTGTGGTGGGTGTGTTCTGTCTTTGTTCCCTGCCATCATCAACTGTGCATCAAGGAGATTACCTGTGAGAGAGAAGGAGACGTGGTGATTGAAATGGCTTCTACTTATCTTGCTTGCTTGCTGGGTCAGTTTAGGGAGCATGCTGCTGCTCGAGGTTCCACTTTGCAGGACCTGCTGGAGGAGACTTTGATGCCGGCCCTTGAACAGTCTCCTGAGGAAGCTGAGGAGCCCTGCCAGTAGCAGAGGGAACGGCGCTGTAGGCCCCCAGTTCGGTTAAGCCCGAGTCCCCCAAGGCCTTGAGGAGATTAGAGGCGTGATGGTGGAGCTGAGGTGCAGGACGCCGTTTCCTGGTCATCTGAAGGGTTTATCGTCTTGGATACGCCGCCTCGTTAGCTACTTTCTGGATTGTGGTGGAGGGTGAGCATGGTGCCTGCTGCAGGTTTTTTCCCCTATGGTTTTAGGTACAGTGGTTGGTGAGGAGCAACAAGCGGATGGTGCTGGCCAGGCTGGTGAGGACCGATGACATACCTCCCCCCCTCCTACCCGCCAGGATGGCCGGCGGATGCCACATTCCAGGAGCCCTCGTGGACGTCCATCACTTCCGGCAGCCGGAAGACGAACGACGCGAGCGGCAGCTTCTGCCCCCAGGCCCCCTTCTGTTCGTCGCAGGCCTGCAGCGTCACGAAGGGCGCGCCAGTCACGCCCACAAGATGGAGGCGCCCATGTTCCGGCGGATTCTAGGAGGGGAGCGGTTTCGGCGGCGATTTCAGATGTGGATCCGGTGGCGTGGTTGTGGACAGAACGGCGCCCTTACCTAGCACTTCGGTTGGTGTCTCTCTGGGTCGGAATGGTCGTTTACAGGTCGAGGGGTGGCTTGGATTCTGGATCTGGAGGTTTGCGGTGGATGCCTGTTTGCGGTGGATGCTGTTTCTGGGTGACCATCGCTGGACCCACCTTTGACTGCTGTCCCAATGGCTGCTGGAGGATCATCCCTGCTGGCGGCTGGTGAGTCGGGTTTGGGGGGTGCGGTGTTTGGATCGCTGGGCCTTTTGGGCACTGATGCTTCTGGCAGGGCTAGTGGGGTGACGACGAGGTTAACAGAGACCCTGGTTGCGGCTATTAGGCACTGGCAGGGTGGGTCGGTTGCTGCGTCACGTGCGCAAGCGTCACTGGGTTCAGCTGGGCTTGCTGTTGCTGGGGGCGCGGCATCTGCGTCAATTTTGTGCCTAGTTCCGCTGTGATGGGAGCCCCTGAGTCTGCTCTTTCACAAGGTTTGGGGCCTGCTTCTGCTCAGGTGCAGCTTCCTGCTGTGCTCGTTGGAGCGGCGCTTACAGCTGGGGCTTCCCCGTTGGACACAGTGGTTGGACCTTCTGTACCTGCTGCGGTAAATGTTCCTGCGCCACTCGCTAGTGGTATTCCTGTGCCTGGTGCAGTTGGTCCTGTGGTAGGCTCTTATGGGGCTTGTGATTTATCTCCAATGGGCCTACAGATCTTTAATGACATTAAGGAAAAAATTTGGAAAGGTGTATATGTTGATGTTCTGACTTTGGTTTTCTCCGGATAGGGAGACAATTGATCGCCCGAAACATGTTGATCCCTTGCCCGGGGACAAGGATAAGGACCAAGCGAAGACATTGCCACAGACCTTTGGCAATTGGCTTCAGGGTTTTTTCTAGTGTAGCGCTCACTCCCGGAGGAGCCGCTGAATAAACCTCGGGTTAGTCTCACCGCACTAGGAAATAACTATACACCAGCACTGTTGTGGATTTTTATATATTATATTCTTTACTGATCCCAATAAAGCAGCATATAATACGCATATACGGTATTTGAATGACAAGAATTCGTAACGCGGGAAAAACACGCGGCGTTAAAAGAAACGGTTATCCCCCTCAGTTCTGGAGTGTAAGTCCCGTGAATAATAGCTCAAAAATATATGTGTGTTGTCTAGGGTACCCGGGTACTGTATTCAACTGGCCAATGAATGAAACAAAACAATCTTCGACTAGTCACCGTTGTGGCCCTTAAAGGAACAGATAAACAAGTGCGCAATGTTCTGCGTTTTCACCAGGCCGAAGTCTTCTCACCCATCCGGTGTAACCGCTTGTCCTGGACTGATGAACGCTGAAGAAAGGGATCTCTCGAGAGGATCTGTCCTCGCTGCCACTTGGAACTCGATGCTGTTAACGCCTGCACTCCTGATCGGGTTCTCCTCCGCCAGAACACGAACACATAGGCTGCCAGCACTCCTCTCCAGTTTGCAGCCTCTCCTCACACGATGTCCCTCTTCTCCCAAACTGCACTTTGTCATGAACAGTTCAACGTAGCACACTCTGTACTCTCAATGCTCAGGGAACAGCACGATCTTTAACAGGACTGTAATAACTTCCACACTCCGGCCTGGTTTCAAACCCTAACAGCCCCAGCGTGCATCCTACGTCTCTCGTTGCTCTGCTCACCACTGCTTCTGCCTTGCACGAGGCTGTTGATCTCTTTCCTCTTCCTGTACCACCTCCTTCCTGTCCTCACGCAAAGGATGATGGTAGTTGTAGTTCGGTTTGTCCAGCATAGTCTAACAATGTCTCTGTCTCCCTCTGGTGGCAGCAATAGTTCAATGCACCAGAATACAGTGTTTTTAAAGCAGCGCTACACTAGCTTATAGCGCAATTTTGTGGGAGCGTTTCCCCGACCACAGCGTGTCTTTGTTTGCGCATTTAGACTTAATATGGGGGGGCTTACAAAATTTACGGGGGTCTCTTTGGTTTTGTTACGACCTACAGTTTTGGCAGAAGATGGCAGTGTGTCCTGGGCTCCGCTTTGATTTGCAGGACGCCAATCTGTGGCTATTACTCATGACGCCAAACCAGTGGCGTAGCGTGGGTTGTCAGCACCCGGGGCCAGCCAAGAATAGTGCGCCCCCCCCAACCTGTGGACACGTTATCGATATTGCCCCAGCTCTCACATGGATATTGCCCCAGCTCATGGATTTGCCCCCAGCTCATGGATTTGCCCCAGCTCACACATGGATTTGCCCCCCAGCTCACTCATGGATTTGCCCCAGCTCATGGATTTGCCCCCCAGCTCATGGATTTGCCCCCCAGCTCACTCATGGATTTGCCCCAGCTCATGGATTTGCCCCAGCTCACTCATGGATTTGCCCCAGCTCACTCATGGATTTGCCCCAGCTCATGGATTTGCCCCAGCTCATGGATTTGCCCCCAGCTCATGGATTTGCCCCAGCTCACTCATGGATTTGCCCCCAGCTCATGGATTTGCCCCAGCTCACTCATGGATTTGCCCCAGCTCACTCATGGATTTGCCCCCAGCTCATGGATTTGCCCCAGCTCACTCATGGATTTGCCCCAGCTCACTCATGGATTTGCCCCAGCTCATGGATTTGCCCCAGCTCACTCATGGATTTGCCCCCAGCTCACTCATGGATTTGCCCCAGCTCACTCATGGATTTGCCCCCAGCTCACTCATGGATTTTCCCCCAGCTCATGGATTTGCCCCCCAGCTCATGGATTTGCCCCAGCTCATGGATTTGCCCCCAGCTCATGGATTTGCCCCCCAGCTCATGGATACTGCCCCCAGCTCATGGATTTGCCCCAGCTCATGGATTTGCCCCCCAGCTCATGGATTTGCCCCCCAGCTCATGGATACTGCCCCCAGCTCATGGATACTGCCCCCAGCTCATGGATTTGCCCCCCAGCTCATGGATTTGCCCCCCAGCTCATGGATACTGCCCCCAGCTCATGGATACTGCCCCCAGCTCATGGATACTGCCCCCAGATCATGGATTTGCCCCCAGGTCACACATGGATTTGCCCCCAGGTCATGGATTTGCCCCAGCTCTCACCTGGATTGTTGCCCCAGCTCCGGCAGGGGGTTGAGGGACCCAGATGCCGGGCAGCGCGGGAGCGCCTGCCCGGTCTTGAACAGTCCGTCCTGTGAAGTGGATGCAGCTGTGTGCGTGCGCAGCCGGTCACGCGGTCCGGCCAGTCAGGTGGTACAGAGACTCAGTACCACCTGATTAGCCGGACCACGTGACCGGCTGCGCACGCACACAGCCGCATCCACTTCACAGGACGGACTGTTCAAGACCGGGCAGGCGCTCCCGCGCTGCCCGGCATCTGGGTCCCTCAACCCCCGGGCCAGTTTTAGGGGCGCGAATGCGCCCCTAACAAAACTGCGCCCGGGGCCACGGCCCCCCCAGCCCCCCCCACGCTACGCCACTGCGCCAAACCACCCGGTGGTGTCACCCTTTCCTGCATCCGCGGTGCCCAGAGCCCCTGGAGTTCCAGCGGGTGCAGAAAGGGGGTGGTGCTGGCTCTTTAATGAGTCCCATTGCCGTTGGTCCTCAAATTGCAGGTTCAAGCATGAGTGTTCTTCCTGTGGGGGATCCCACCTGACATTTCGATGTTTCAGAAAGGGCCATGGCTCGACCTTTTTATTATTATTATTATTCTTTATTTATAAAGCGCCAGCATATTCCGCAGCGCTGTACAATAAGCACAGTATAGACAGGGTTACAATACATTGAACAACATTTGACAAACAGTACAGGAGGAGATGAGGGCCCTATTCCCGTAGGAACTCACAATCTGGGAGGGTTGGAAACAGGAGGAGAGGACTGTAAGGTGAGAGTGATTGATGGTTGCGTCAGTGAGTTGGGTGGTAGGCTTCCCTAAATAGGAACGTTTTAAGGGAGCGTTTCAAGGAAGAGAAGTTAGGGGAAAGTCTGACAGTACGAGGGAGAGCGTTCCAGAGAGTGGGGGCTGCGCGTGAGAAATCCTGCAGTCTATCATGGGAAGAGGTGATGCGGGGAGAAGCTAGTCGCAGGTCACTGTTTGACCTTAGGGACCTTTAGGGCTCCAGGTCGGGGACAGCCTGATAGAAGGGATCACCCTGGTAATCGTGCGGGCCATGGCTCTTTGGCTAGACAGGTACCCCAATAGGCGATGCACTGCGTTTTTGTTGTTGGTTTTCGTGAAGGTTTTGTTATTCCACATGTGCCGTCTGACTTTCCTCAATTTGGAGGCTGGACCTGGTTGTTTATTGGCAAAAGTGGACATGGAGTTGGCGTTTCGGTTATTACCGATTCGACCAGACTGCTATCACTTACTGGGATGTTCCTTTCGTGGAAGCTTTTATTACGACCGTTGTCTTCCGATGGGCTGCTCAATCTCTTGCTACTTCTTTGAATTGTTCTCTTCCTGTTTGCACTGGGTGGTGTGTCGGCGCACTGGACGGAATTCGGTGGTCCATTATTTGGATGATTTCGTACAGTTGTGTTCAAAATTATTCAACCCCCAATGCTGTAAAGGGTTTAGGGAATTTAGTGTACATTTGTAATTGTATTCAGAATGAAATCCTACAAGGACTTTTTAAAGAACCATATGCAACTAAAATGACATCAATTGGTTTTGTAATACAGTAGTAAATGTTTCTTTTGTGAATTCTTCATTGACACAATTATTCAACCCCTTAAAGACTACCACTCTGAAGAACAGAGGTTCATTCAAGTGTTTTCAATCAGGTATTGAAAACACCTGTGGATGTCACGGAGCAGCAATAAAGCATAATAAGCACCAATTAGGCAGCTTTAAAATGACTGTGATACTCAGCTCCTTCTAGACATTTACTGGTGTGGTTACAAACATGGTGAAGTCAAGAGAATGGTCCAGGAAGACAAGAGAAGAGGTGATTACTCTTCACAGGAAGGGCAATGGCTATAAGAAGATTGCAAAGATGTTAAACATACCAGGAGAGACCATAGGAAGCATCATTCGCAAATTCAAGGCAAAGGGCACTGTTGAAACGCTACCTGGTCGTGGCAGAAAGAAGATGCTGATCTCAACTGCTGTGCGCTACCTGAAGCGTAGAGTGGAGAAAAGTCCCTGTGTGACTGCTGAGGAACTGAGAAAAGATTTGTCAGATGTGGGTACTGAAGTTTCAGGTCAGACAATACGGCTCACACTGTGTAATGAAGGCCTCCATGCCAGAACTCCCAGGCGCACCCCCTTGCTGTCTCCAAAGAATAAGAAGAGTCGACTGCAGTATGCCAAAAGTCATGTGGACAAACCACAGAAGTTTTGGGATAGTGTTCTGTGGACTGATGAAACAAAATTAGAACTGTTTGGGCCCATGGATCAACGCTATGTTTGGAGGAGGAAGAACAAGGCCTATGAAGAAAAGGACACCTTGCCTACTGTGAAGCATGGCGGGGGGTCAATCATGCTTTGGGGCTGTTTTGCTTCTGCAGGTACAGGGAAGCTTCAGCGTGTGCAAGGTACCAGGAATTCTCTTCAGTACCAGGAGATATTGGATGACAATGTGATGCAGTCCGTCACAAACCTGAGGCTTGGGAGACGTTGGACCTTTCAACAGGACAATGATCCCAAGCATACCTCCAAGTCCACTAGAGCATGGTTGCAGATTAAAGGCTGGAACATTTTGGAGTGGCCATCGCAGTCACCTGACTTAAATCCGATTGAGAACCTCTGGTGGGACTTAAAGAAAGCAGTTGCAGTGCGCAAGCCTAAGAATGTGACTGAACTGGAGGCTTTTGCCCATGACGAATGGACGAAGATACCCGTAGATCGCTGCAAGACACTTGTGTCAAGCTATGCTTCACGTATAAAAGCTGTTATAACTGTAAAAGGATGTTGTACTAAGTACTAAGATTGAATGTCACTTGGGGGTTGAATAAAACTGATAATGATGTGAGCACAGAAAAGACATTTGTGATTATTTCATTATAAATGTTATGTTATATTTGTCTGACCTACACGTGCCTCTTTGATTTAATTGTAAGCAAGATGACTGAATGATCAAAATCAATGTCAAACTGGCCAAAACACTCAATTTCAGTGGGGGTTGAATAATTTTGAACACAACTGTATTTGTGGGACCGGCAGATTCCGGCGATTGCGCCGCGCTGCTGCAGATTTTTCGGGAGGTTGCCGGGGAATTCGGTGTGCCTTTGGCCGATGATACGACGGGGGACCCAGTTCAATCGCTTGCCTTTTTGGGCATTGAGATCTATACCATCCTCCGTGTTTTCCGTTTGTCTGTAGAGAAATTCAGACCTTGTTGTGTTTGGTGGGGAGGGCGCGGGGAGCTGCGAAGATGCGGCTTTCTGATATTCAATCTTTATAGGGTCACCTGACATTTGCGTGCCAGGTGATGCCAATGGGCAGGGCTTTTTGCCGCAGGTTATCTCTGGCTACTGCCGGGGTACGCGCACCTCGCCACTTTGTTCGCATCACCAGTTCCTTGAAGGCGGACCTTGTGTTGTGGCAATCCTTCTTGCTGCGTTACAATGGGCTGACGTATTGGCAAGAGTCGGACGTGGACAATCAGTCCCTCAAGCCTTTTGCCGATGCGTCTGGGGCTCCTGGCTTTGACGTGTACTTTCAGGGTGCTTGGTGTGCCGAAGCGTGGCCCCCGTGATGGGTGGCGTCTGAGTTGGTGAGGAATCTCAAAATTTGGGAACGTTTTCCTTTGATTGTGGCCCTGGAGCTGTGGGGGGAGCATCTGGCTAATAGGCGGGTGGTGTTCTGGACGGACAACCTGGGTGTGGTGCAGGTGGTGAATCGTTCGTCGTCCGGTTCCCCTCCCGTCTTGGCTCTTTTGCGTCACCTGGTGCTGTGCGGTCTCGAGCGGAATGTGTGGTTGCGGGGGTGTGGAACGTGATTGCTGATGCTCTCTCCCTGTTCCAGTGGCTCCGGGAGCAGCGAGGAATGCAACACCCTTTCCTCTGTGGCTCTGTGGCCTTTCTTTTTTGTGCAAGGCGGTTGGTTGGGAGGATGTTGGGCGGGATTTCCTGCTTTGAAGGATTGTTTCGGGTTGGCGGCGGACTGCTGTGCCTGAGGTTCGGCGCCCAGCTTCTGGCCCCATGTTTTTGGAACTGTTGGATGTTTTACTCGGTGTTCGTGAGGTGCGATTGTTTAGAGTGGCTTTTGCCTTTGCCTTTGCCTTTTATGGTACCCTGAGGGTGGGTGAGCTGGTTGCTCCTAACTCTCAGATGCATTCTGCCTTGCACCTGGCGCATGTTTCTGTGTCAGCCAATCAGGTGAGGTTTTTGATTGTCAGGTACAAGACGGACCGCTTGGGTAGAGGCGTTCTGATTACTTAAATGCGATTGGGGTGATCAGGTGTCCTTTGGGCCTCGCGCGGGAGTATTTGGCTATTCGGACGGATTTCACTGACTCTTTTTGATTTATATTAATGGGGTTCCTTTGACTTCATACCAATTTCCGACAGTTTTTAAGTGGTGCGTTCAGGTTTTGGGTTATGAACCGGGGTTGTTTGCCTCCCATTCTTTTTATATAGGCACGGCGACTGTGGCTGTGGGTGCTGGCGCGTCAGACGGCATGATTTGGCGTCTGGGTAGGTGGGATCAGATCGCTTTCGCTCTTGGGTTCGTCCTAACCTTTTATGATTTCAGGTGCTTCCCCAAGGATGGTCTGGATATTGGGTCATTCCTTCGTGCATTGGGCGGCTGTGCGGGCTGAGCATCGGCCGCATGGCAGAAATCTTGGTTTCCCGGTGGAGGTAGCGGAGATTCGCTGGTTGGGAATCTGGGGTTTGCGTTGGGCTCGGGTGTTGAAGGAATGCGATGTTTTTGCTGGGAGGGTTCCCAGGGAGGTTATTTTGGTTGTTCACGCTGGGGGAAATGACTTGGACGGTGCGTTCGGTGGTTCTGATTCGGGCTATGAAGCTGGATCTGGCCTGCTGCTTTGCTGTATTTGGGGGATTGTCGCTGGTGTGGTCCGACATTTTCTCTCGCCCTCGTTGGGAGGTAATTGAGGCGCCGCAGGCTATTGATAAGGCTAGGTGGAGAGTTAATCGGGAAATTTTAAAATTTGTTAGTCAGTTGGGGGGGGGAGGGTTTCGATCCAGCACACGGAATTGGAGGGCGACAATCGGAAGGTGATATGTGGAGATGGGGTCCATTTGACGGATATTGGCTTGGATATATTTTTGATCGGTTTGATGTCAGGGATTGAGGAGGCACTGTCTGCGGGGGGGCACAGGGGCAGCCATTATTAGGATATGGTGCCCCTTGAGTTGGCGTGATTCCTGGACAGCGGTGCTTTCAACTGGTTAAGCCGCCTTCGGGTGGGGCCTTGGTGAGACGAGCCCCGCTTGATCTCGGTCAGGCGGGGTGACGAGCTCTTGGTTTGGTTATTGGTGAAACTGCCTATTACATGGGTAATAGGGCAGAGGATGGGGAAAGCACTGCAGGATTACATGTTGGATATATTTAATAAAGCTGTGGCCCATGCCCTTTCCAGTTAAGAACGTGTTGTGTCTTCTTTATAGTTAAGGGTATGGGTTGGGAGAAGGTCCCAGGTTTAATCAGTCATGTGTGTGTGTGTGTATGCACTCGTACAGGGATTGTGTGTGTGTGTGTGTGTGTGTGTGTGCGCAGGGATTGTGTGTGCAGGGCCGGCTCGTCTGTAAGGCAAACAAGCTATTTGCCTAGTGCGCCATAATGAGAGAGGCGCCGACGGAGCTGTAATGCCAAGCCGACTACCACTAGACACAGCGTCAGCACACTGCTGGCCAGCGGCTGCTGCAGAATTGTTTCTTATCACTGCAGTGCCCGCTAAGCCGCTCTCTGTGTGAGTGTAGTGGACTCTGTGTGGGGTCGGGTCAGGCCTGTGCTGCCTGTCATGAGCCATCCATCTGCAGCCGCTGCAGCGTGAGTGCCTTCCAATGAGCACAAGGCTGGGAACGGCACTCACGCTGTATTGTCGCTGCGCAGCGCATGCACAGAACTTCACAACATTCACTGGTGGTGGCCGCACATCATAACCAAGAGAGGAGAGGCCGGCAGCCAAGCCAGGAGACGGACAGTGCCAGGGTCTCGCGCCGGAGGATTACCACGGACTCGACTCCAGTCTTACTGGTATATGGGGGTCTGAAGACTGATCTGGGGTGTGATATATTTATGGGAGCTCTGATCTGGTGTGTGATATATTTATGGGGGCCAGCCCAAGACAGTGTGGTGCCTGGAGCACAATATGAAATGCTGCCCCCCCCAATCATACTGCCCAAAATACACCGAGAGGAACTGCTCTGAGGCTGCTACAGAAATTAGCAATATTTTTCATGGGGATTGCATGAAGAATGCTGCCCTGCAGTGTGCACAGTTCACAGGCTACAGTCAGGGACCTGACTAATCCATTTTCCTGAGGATTAATGCTTTCTTATAGAAAAACCTGCATTCACACTGCAGAGCAGCACTTTTCCTGCCCAGCAAGGTGAAGTTGTGACAGGTGTCAAGCGGGACGTGGAGGCTCTGGCAGGCCAGCTATGGGGTTGCAGGTACGGCTACCCCCTCCCCATGTATCAGGCTCTCACCGATGGCGCATATCTTCCTGTTCTGGACCCCCGCCTCCGGGTCCCTGCCCACCTCCAGCCCGATGCTCCGGCACAGGCCTATCATGGCGACCTTCAGCCCGCAGGAGAGGTGCAGCACCGGGTAGCAGATCAGCTGGCAATCTTCATATAATAGTCGCCATTCTACCCTGAGCACCAGGGAATGGAAGGTTCTGTACAGCTGTGTGCAGAATCCATATCCAGAGAGTCCAGCCCTATGATCCAAGAGACCTGAGGCAGCACTGGATCCCCCTAGCTCAGCGTGCCATCTGGTGACTGGATCCCCAGGCCTCAGTGTGCTGCCAGGGCCGTGGAAAGAAAGTGATGATGAGCTGGAAGTCGGCCAAGTACCAGGCCGCAGTCTCTCCCTCCTGCACCGGGTACAGGCCCCACCGTGTATACAGCTCGGAGGCATCCCTGGCCGCCCTCACCCAGCGCTCCTGTACCATTTAGGCCTCGGCGTAGGGCAGCGCTCCAAGCTGCAGAACACTCGGCTTTGCTTGCAGGACATCCCGGAGACTCGGCCTCGAGCGGGGGCAGGGTCCTGCACACAGTCTCCTATATGTGTGTGTGTGTGCACGTGCAGGGATTGTGTGTGTGTGCACGTGCAGGGATTGTGTGTGTGTGTGCACGTGCAGGGGTTGTGTGTGTGTCTGTGTGCACGTGCAGGGATTGTGTGTGTGCACGTGCAGGGATTATGTGTGTGTGAGTGCAGGGATTGTGTGTGTGCGTGTGTGTGTGCAGGGATTTGTGTGTGTGCAGGGATGTGTGTGCATGCACAGGGATTGTGTGTGTGTGTGTGTGTGGGGGGGGATTGTGTGCAGGGATTGTGTGTGCGTGCAGGGATTGTGTGTGTGCACGTGCAGGGAGTGTGTGTGTGGGTGAGTGCAGGGAGTGTGTGTGTGGGTGAGTGCAGGGGATTGTGTGTGTGTGTGCAGGGATTGTATGTTTGTTAGAAATGTGCATTAGTTTTAGTACTAAAACGATTTAGTCTGAATTTCGAGAGAATTTAGTTTTCGTATGACTCAAGAGATACGAAACTGCTCGGTCCAAAAAAACTAAAGAAATTAAAGGAAAATGCATTACAATTTAGTTTCAGTTCTTTTTGTAATATTACATTGAGTGAAGGGAACAGCAATGAGGATGTTCTATACAGAGAGGGACATTAATTAATTCAGGAGGATGTTTTATACATTATACAGAGAGGGGTATTAATTAATGCAGGAGGATGTTCTATACATTATACGGAGAGGGGTAATAATTGATGCAGGAGGATGTTCTATACATTATACAGAGAGGATTGGTTTTTTTCGAGCACTTTAAATCCAGTGGCTGTGAGCGCTGAGATCGGCTGCATGTTGCATTATCTTCCAGTACAATGTACCGGCTCAGCTTTTACAGTAACTGACTGCTGCTCATCACAGCGCTCAGAGTTTCAGTAAAACAAGGAAATAATATTGTTATAACCTCTTATATATAAAAATATTATTTACTAGTTTTACTGAAACTCTGAGCACTGTGATGAGCAGCAGTCAGTTACTGTAACAGCTTTGCCTAACACATTGTGCTGAGAGTGAGAGATACTGTAACAAGCAGCCGATCTCAGCCCTCTCAGGAGCCACCACTACAATATTAATTGTATCCGCTGGTTTTCGGATGAACGAAATTCGTTTTCATACAAAAGAACTGAAAATTAATTTCTTTAGCAACTAAATAAATTGCGTTTTAGGACGAATTCATTCGTCCAAAAATAAATTTTGGGCATTCGTTTCAGTACTAAAACGATTTAGAATTTTGGGTATAATTTAGTTTTCGTTTGACTCAAGAGATACGAAACTGCTCAGTCCAAAAAACGAAAGAAACGAAAGGAAAATGCTTTACATTTTAGTTTCAGTCCTTTTTGTAATATTACATTGATTGAAGGAGACCAGCAATGAGGAACGCAACATCGCAAAGCTACAGAAAAAGTTTGTATGTGTAATCCTTCCCGACCCCTACCCGAAAATCTGACAGTGAGAGCTCCAGAATACTCACTTGCAGTGCAGACAGCCAGCACATGAGAGGAAACCTTTACTTAACCCTTGCATGTCTGAGACAGACAAGATGATAAAGGTGGCTTGAGAGGGAAAACATTCAAATAAATCACACTGAAAGCTAATGACAGAGGAGGGCTGGATAGTAAAAACCCCTTTATTACAAGCAGCGCTGGGAGAAGAGAGGGACTTTATAAAACGTGTATCTCCCCTCCCGCTCTGCATAATAGGGGCTTAGGTCTGATAAATTTTATATTATCCAGGAGCACTATCCCCCTTTCCTCATCTATAATACACGTTTTATGTAAAGTCCCTCTCCTCTCCCAGTGCTGCTTGTTCGAAAGTGTGTTTTACATCTGATACATTAAGGCTAGGGTCAGTCGAGTGCGTTTTCTACGGACTGTGCGCCCTTGCAGTACGGATGCACTTTTTGACGGAAGATGCAGTAATTGCCACACAGTCAGTTTTTTTAACTGACGTTATTTTTGATGGATGTAGGAGGGAAAATAAATTAAAATGAAAAAGCATTTTGTCCATCAAAAATGCTGGACATTTAAATGCAATCCGTCTGACCACGTTCCATCACTCACACACAAAGCTATGCGAACGTTGCGGTTTTACGTTCTTGCTAACTTGCGTCCATTTGTCGCGTCCATTGTGCATCCGCACATCTGCATCAGCTGCTTGTTATATTATCTCTCAGTACAATTTATCAGGCTCAGCTGTTACAGTAACTGACTGCTGCTCATTGTCACGGTTCCCAGATCCCACCACGCAGTACTTAACACCCCACACTCCACAGAGCCCAGAAGCTACCAACAGAGTAGCCGTGAAAGATCTCTAACTGTCTGGTCCTTGGAATTGGCCAGGTAAACTAGCTAGACAGAAAGGGTTAACAACACGGGAAGTAGTCAGCCGAGCCAGAATCAGGAATACAGAGTTCAGAATGGTCAAATGGAATAGCTGGGCCGATATCAGAGCAGTGGCGTAGTACAAGAAAATAGTCTAGGGCAACAGAAGGCAGAATAGTCAGAAACAAGCAGAGGTCAATAACGGGTTAATTCAATATAGCAGTCAGGTACAAGGAGCTCAGGTATGGATAACCACGATCTGGCAACTGCTGAGAATACACTGAGGGTTTTTAAAGACCTTCACCAGGCCACGCCCCCCACTCAAGCCGCGCCTCATGCAGCCACCTCCCTGCCTGTCTCCATTTAAACCGGGCATTGGTCAGTGAGCAGCATCAGATATGCTGCCCTCAAGCACACAGGTAGGGCTGGAAGCTCCCAACGTTACACTCATCACTGCACTCAGTTTCAGTAAAACAAGGAAATAATATTGTTATAACCTCTTGTATATAAAAATATTTTTTACTAGTTTTACTGAAACTCTGAGCGCTGTGATGAGCAGCAGTCAGTTACTGTAACAGCTTTGCCTGACACATTGTGCTGAGAGTTAGAGATACTATAACAAGCAGCCGATCTCAGCCCTCTGAGGAGCCACTGCAATAGTAATTGTATCTGCTGGTTTTCGGATGAATGAAATTAGTTTTCATACTAAAGAACTGAAAACTATTTTCTTTAGCAACTAAATAAATTGTATTTTAGAACTAATCCATTAGTTCAAAACGAAATTTTGTGCTGTGCACATGTCTATGTCAAGTGTCACATCACATCATGGACGTTCCCACCCTGGTGACGCCAGCACCCAGCACTGTGGGTCAAGGCCAGTGTCCTTAATAAGGACAAGGTTGAGAAGGAGAACGCCTGGACTGCTGTGGTAAAGGTCCTATACCCGGCATTTGACACCTGGTCTAAAGCGGATCAGGACTTGCATAGGGAGTATACGATTATTTTATTCATAATCAAATGTATAATAAATGTAGAATTAAAGGATATGGCAAATAAAATGATTGTCATCACATGTCATAATGCACCCCAGCTGCCAGGGCACCTGACCTGCTTCACTTGTAAAATCATTAGCTAGAGCATCACGCAACCTGTTGCTGTGTCTTACAGGCATTAAGGGTAATTCAAAGAGAATTGAAACATCACCGCATGTTCGTTGACTTTTCATTCTCTTCAACACGGCGATCCTGCGGTGTATTCAGCAAGCACCGCAGGGCCGTCGTAGTGCAGGGAAAAGTAGCCATAAACCCGAAAAACACCCCCCGCAAATCCCAGCGAATGCACATCGAAATCCTGCAAAAACATCTGGATTAACCCCGCCGAACACTCCGGAAAAACACGAGCAGGAGCCGATCACAGCGCAGAGCAGCTGCCGCAAAAACCCGACACCGCAGACGAATGGAGTGAAAAAAAACAATAACACTACGCTTGAATGTTTGAAAAGTGAAACGCTGTCTGCAAACAAACTACTGAGTGAAAATGTCTGAAATTTACATAAAAAAACAAAGAATGATAATAAAAAGGGCTGTTACAGAAAAAAGGAAAAAATATAAAAAAATAAGGAAATTAAATGTTGACAAAAATGTCCCGAAAAATGCCTAAAAGATAATAAAAAAACTATAAATTAAGAGACTTTTTACTGCAGAATATTATACACAATGTTTTATTAGATATTGAATTAAAATGGGAATATTTTTAACATTGCAGTCTATGGGATTCGCCTGAATAAACCTGTCGAATGAAACCACCAAACGGCAGGGCACTTCGGCTACTTGTCACTGCTGGTTTCTGCTCTCCGAGTAGATGACGCATTGCTTCTCTGTGGGGGATTTCACTGCCCTCGAACAGGCACCGTATGTGCAGGCAATTCGTCACAATTAGACAAACTGCCTGGTCTCTGAATAGCCAAATGCCCAGGAAAGGTAACTGAACGCTGAATTTCAGCATTCGGTTACCTTTCCCCAGCAATTCTGATCTCTTTGAATTACCCTATCAATCTCATTCCACAGAGTTCAGTCCATAAACCATGTGGAGTCGGAGTCCTTTCCATAGGATCTCACAGCCACATACTTGAAATCATAGTTGGCATCTGCAACCGTCAGTAGGCCTATAGAAAATAAATGTTTGTCATTTTGGTACAGTGACCCACTTTGCAGTGGCTTTACTATATGGTTGTGTTTGCCATCCACTGCTTACAGGCAGTTGGTGAAGTTAGCCCTATCCCGAAATCCTGGCAAAATTTGTGTACATGCCTCTTCTATGGGTGTTGTTAAACATTGCTCCTTCATTGTGTCCCATATTGTCTGCCAAACCTTGCGTACAATCT
Source organism: Leptobrachium leishanense (assembly GCA_009667805.1). Taxonomy (NCBI): domain Eukaryota; kingdom Metazoa; phylum Chordata; class Amphibia; order Anura; family Megophryidae; genus Leptobrachium; species Leptobrachium leishanense. The sequence continues at coordinate 117,922,116 of CM019068.1, forward strand.
CGCCAGCTGTAGATCGACCAATGCGGAACTTGTAATGCAGATCCTGCAAACTGCATCCACTAGCAAGACACCTAGAAAAAACTAAATAGAAGTGTGTTATCACATTCTCTCAACCTAACCTATGTCATTCTTCATTTATCATGTTTTTCAGGAAATTAAGTAATGGTCAAGTGGCGCACGGTCCGGGACAACCACACCCGGGCCGTGAGAGGCAGAGGCACGCAGTGGTCCAGGGACAAAGAAGACCCGTTCCTATAAATATGCTGAGGAGTTGGCCTTCCTAAGAAAGACCCTGGAACCAGCAGCGAGCACCAGCAGTGCTGCTGGCGGGGATGTTGGTGAGGGTGGGCCTGAGGTTATGGAGGAGAGTGAGGACGACACAGCCAGGCAGGTGTCAGGATGCCGGCGGTCAGCAGCCACACAGTGCGACCTTCGCATGGAGCCGCATACACCACCACCACCACGTTCCATGCCCATGAGCAACGACATGGCTTTCACTTATTCATTGCAGCCCATACTGGACCGTCTGACCGAGGACCAGAAGATAGTGTACAGGAGGTACTGCCTGTTCAAGCTGCAAGCACTCTTGCGCCAGCCTCCAACAGCCTCAACAGCCCATGGCCCCAGGTGATGTGCCAGACCCCCACCATGCACATGATCCCCATGAGGAGGATTAGTAACATTATTTCCCATTATCGTTACATAGGCTAAAAAAAAGCCATGCGTCCATTGGGTTCAGCCTCTCACAAATCTCCCACTGCTGTTGATCCAAAAGAAGCAAAAACCCCAGTCTGAAGCGCTCGTCAATATGTAACACACTGGGAAAAAATTCCTTCTTGAGCCAAGATTGGCAGTCAGATTTTTCCCTGGATCAAGAAGCTTTTACCCACAAATTAAATATAATGACCTTTTAGTATTCTGTGTCTGCAGGAAGTCATCCAGTTGCTTTTTAACCCAAACACCTCAACAGGTGAATTCCACAGCTTTATTGTTCTCACCGTAAAATAACCCCTCATATGTTTGAGGCTGAATTTCCTTTCGTCCAGTCATTGTTTATTACTTTATGTTGTTATTTTAATGTTTGTTATTATTGTTATAGTGCAGTTTATTGCACTGTTCCACATGTCTGTGGATTAAAAAAGTTTATTTTCCTTACATTGTTGTTGGTGTCATAAATTATTGCGTACGTGTGCTGGAATGTGATGCCTGAAGGTGTGTGGGTATGCATGTGCAAATTGGCTTGTGGGCGTATCACTGCGGACCGCGACAGTAGGGTCTCTGCACACGAAGCACATATCTGCTGACTGGCATCGTGGTCGACAATGCTGGTGTTTGAGAGTACTTACCGCAACGTGATGACCAGCATCTCCGCGGGTGGTATGACAACCCTGCGGTGGATTCAGCAAGCACCACAGGGCCGTCATAGTGCAGGGAAAAGACACCGTAAACCCATCGCACACTCACCAAAACCCTGCCAAAACATCTGGATTAGGCTAGGGTCAGACGAAAGCATTTTTCCCCGCGAACGTGAAAAAGTGCGTCCGAACGCATTGACGTATTTTTTCACGGAATGCGCAAAAACGGTCAGACGACGCGCATTTTCCGGCGTGATTTGTATGGATCGTCAATAAAACTCTTTTTGCGTCTGGACGTTATGTTGGCTGGACATTAGCAGTGTCTGACATCTCCTAATCACGCAAACACGCCGCTATGCCGCAGCTGCGCACTCAGTACGTCAGTACTAGCGGTTTAGCGTTCTCAGAAAAATGCGTTCAAATTCCACTTGCGTTGCACGGCCGGACTTTTGTGCGGCCGTACATCGTATATTGGCCGTCATTGCCCATCGTCTGCTGCTAGTGCGGCCGTAATTATGTGCGCCAGAACGCACGTTAAAAGTGCGCTGGTCTGACCCCAGCCTTAACCCCGCCAAAGACGCCGGAGAAACCCAAGCAGCCGCCGAACACAACGCAGAGAAAACACCATAAAAAGTAGACACTGCAGACGAATGCAGTGGACAGAAAAATTACGCTCCAATGTCAGAAATTTATAGCGATGTGCACGGGTAAAAAGTTCAGGTCGTTTCGGTGCTTAGGGTCATTTTTTGATGTTTGGATCATTTCTGTGATTCTGTTCAGTTTTTGTTGATATTGAATCTCGAATTGAGATCAAAAACATTTTACAGGTGTAGGAAAATCCTAGAAGAATTACAATTAAAGAGACTCTTTACTGCTGAATATTATAAGCAACAGTTTATTATATATTGAATTGAATTGAATGGCAGATGAAATTTAATCTAGATAAATGCAAAATTATGCACTTTGGAGTGAAGAACACACAAGTAATTTATACCCTAAATGGTACGGAGTTAGGGAAATCCAAGCAGGAGAAGGATTTGGGAATAATCATAGACTTCAAACTAAGTAACAATGTGCAATGTCAAACAGCAGCCGCCAAGGCCAGCAAAGTAGTGGCATGCATTAAAAGGGAAGTTCACTCACAGGATGAAAACATAATTTTGCCTCTGTATAAATCAATGGTCAGGCCGCACCTTGAATATGCCGTGCAATTTTGGGCACCTGTAAAAAAAGATATTATAGCGCTAGAAAAAGTACAGAGACGGTCAACTAAATTAATAAGGGGAATGGAAGGGTTAAGTTATGAGGAAAGACTAACAAGCTTAAACCGGTTTAGTTTAGAGAAACGGCGCCTTAGAGGGGATCTGATAACCTTATATAAATATATACGGGGCCATTATCAACCATTGTCTGATAACCTATTCATAAACAGGACTATACATAGGACAAGGGGTCATCCATTTAGACTGGAAGAAAGAAAATTTAGCTTAAAGCATAGGAAGGGTTATTTTACGGTGAGAAAATAAAGATGTGGAATTCTCTGCCTGTTGAGGTGGTTGGGTCAGAGTCTGTACAGACTTTTAAAAAACGACTGGATGACTTCCTGCAGACACAGAATATTAAGGGCTATAATATTTAATATGTGGGTAAAAGCTTCTTGATCCAAGGAGAAATCTGACTGCCATTCTGGGGTCAAGAAGGAATTTTTTCCCAGTATGTTGCATATTGGCAAGCATTTCAGACTGGGTTTTTTGCCTTCTTTTGGATCAACAGCAGTAGGTTATGTGGGAGAGGCTGAACCCGATGGACGCATGTCTTTTTTTCAGCCTATATAACTATGTAACTATATATACTATGTAATTAAAACTGGAATATTTGTAACATTGAAGCCTATGGGGAAAAACATTTCCACACCTTGTTACTAAAACATTTCCAACTGATTTTACACTGTAGAGGTGCTGCCCGGCAGTGTGCGGATTCATATGCTCCATTGAAACCCGTTAATTACCAAAAGCTTACGACACCTAAAACTTCACCCAAAAAAGTGCTTGAAATATGTAAAAAGAATAAACAAGTAAAGGAACGGTCATTCTATTAGTAGTAAATCTACTTCCCATTCTTAAATAAGCAATAAAAACCAAATAATTCATTAAACAAATGTTTTTTTATTGAGAAACAGATGTACAGTTGTAGAACTTTACGTTTGTCAATGGGACACCAAAAACAGCATGATGTAAGGATCATTTTGACATATATAGATTCCACTGGGTGTAGACACCATCAGTCACAAATAGGGGTGAGCTGTTCGGTTCGATCTGTTCGGAGTTCAATTTGAACATCGGCTGTTCGTCGAACTCCGAACATTTCTGCGTGTTCAGTTTGAGTTCGCCCACAATGCACTTTTCCACTGTCCTGAAGCTTGTAATTGGCTACAGCCTTGCACCTGACAGGTGCAAGACTATGCCAATCACAGCTCAATCGTGGGCTCACAGAGCTAAGTCCCGCAGCACACTATTTAAGGCATCCCTTGCAGCCCTAGCACGTGTTTTTTGAGAGGAGATTGTTCTCTTAGTTTGTCTTGTCAGTGCCAGCAGCTTTTGGGGGGTCTCACTTCTATCAGATATCTGGGAATTGTTGTAATTTGTGTCTTGTCACTGCCACCCATCAGGGGGTCTCACTGATTTATAGGAGGTTCCTGGGAATTGTAATTTGTGTATTGTCACTGCCACCCATCAGGGGGTCTCACTGATTTGTAGCAGATATCTGGGAATTGTAATCTGTGTCTTGTCACTGGCTGCCAGCTATCAGGGTGTCTCACTGAGTTGTACCAGAGTTCTGGAAATCTTTAATCTAGATAACACAGTTGAATCAGAATTCTGCATATCTCCAATTTTTCTAACAGAGTTGAATCAGAGTTCTGTATATCTTTAATCTATATATCACTCACCATGTCAGAAAGACCAAAAGGGACAGGCAGACGCTCCCAGACACAGATAAGAGGGCAAGCAGCCTCTGTGTCAGGAGGTAGGAGGAAGGAGTGAGGAGGGAGGAGGAATAATTGCCATTTGTAAGCTATGTCGGAAGAGGTTCAAGCATGGGTGAGACATCCCATGCTTGGGTACCACGTGCTTGAGGCGACATATGACCACCTGCCACGCATCCCATTGGCACAACACTTTGCATAGGTCCTCCTTCTCCTCATCTGTCTCTACCCCCACTATATGTCCTGCCATGTCATTGCCTACAACCTCCACTGACAGGGATGATGCTACAGTAATGGGTGTACCAGGTCCTTCCGCAGAATGTGACAGCATCCCATCAGCTGAAGATTTATGCAGTCAGATTACGTTGCCCCAGCTGCTGCAGTGTAAGAAACAATATAGTCCCAACCATCCCCAAGCACAGCGTCTAAATGCTAGCTTAGCAAAATTACTCGCATTACAGCTGCTGCCTTTCCAGCTGGTGGACTCTGCTTCCTTCCGTGAATTTTCTGAATGTGCTGTACCACAGTGGCAGGTTCCAAAACGCCATTTCATTTCATGGAAGGCCATTCCAGCACTATACCAGCACGTGGAAGACAATGTTATCCAGTCATTGGGAAAGGCAGTCAGCAGCAAGGTGCACATGACTTTAGACACATGGTCCAGCAAGCATGGACAGGGCTGTTACATTTCCTTCACGGCACACTGGGTAACTCTGCTTGCAGTTGGGACGGATCCAGGACGGGGCTCTGTGCTGGCGCTTGTTCATCCACCATGCCTCCAGAAAGCTGCTTGTATGAGGTCTGTCTGCTCCACCACCTCTTCCTCCTCCTCCTTCTCTGTCTCTCGAAGTGGCAGTTAAACTGACAAGTGGCAGGGGCTACGCAATGGCTCAAGCAAAAAGATGCCATACTGTGCTTGAGCTGGTTTGTTTAGGGGACAGGAGCCACACCGGGCCAGAAATGATGTCAGCTCTGCAGGGGCAGGTGCAGAGATGGTTAACACCACGCCAGCTGGGAATGGTTGTCTGTGATAATAGCAGCAACCTTCTCTCCGCCCTACGCCAGGGTAAGTTGATGCATGTACCATGCCTAGCACACGTCCTAAATCTGGTGGTACAGCGTTTCCGAACCAGGTACCCAGGGCTGGCACAGCTTCTCAGCCAGGCCAGAAAAGTCTGCAGCGACTGCAGATGGTCATTCCCAGCAAGTGTTCGCCTGGCAAAAATTCAAAGAGAATTCCACCTTCCCACAAACCGTCTGATCTGTGACATGCCCACAAGGTGGAACTCGACATTAGCAATGCTGCAGCGTCTGCATAAGCAGCAGAGGGCCATCATTGAGTACCTGTGTGAGTATGGCACAAGGACAGGTTCAGGTCAACTTGTTTTTTTTTGCCCCCCCGCAGTGGCTGATGATCAAGGATGCATGCACTGTACTGTCACCATTTGAGGAGGCAACGAGGATGGAGAGCAGGGACCGTGCATGCATCAGTGACACAATTCCTCTAGTGTTCCTGCTGGAGCGCACTTTGCAGGGAATTCTAGATGTGGCACTAGAGGCAGAGCAGCAGGAGGAAGAGGAGTCCTTCCCTAGCTCTGAAGGCCCCAGTCTTTATGCAGACAGCATTCCAGCGGGTCCTTCTCAGATCAGACAGGAGGAGGATGAGTAGGAGAAGGAATATTTAAATAGTGGGGGCATTGAAGTTGGGGATTCCTCAAGGTAGAGTTTGGGGTCCCCATAAACACAAGGACTAGCATGTGGCTGGGAGGAGGAAGTGCACGATGGGGTCATCCTCCTCATTGACCAGGAAGACTCGGAAGTTAATACCACCTCCAACCTATGCTGCATGGGCTCCCTTATCCTGCAAAGCCTAGTAAAGGACCCCAGGATTTGTGCTTTCAAGGAGAGGGATCATTAGTGGTTGACAAGACTTCTTGATCCACGATACAAGGGTAAAGTTGCAGAGCTCATCCTGCCTGCACAGAGGGAGCACAGGATGAAACAACTTGAGGACGCTCTAAAGCGACACTTGTGTAACACCTTTCCAGGCATTGGTAGGTTACCAAGTGACGACACAGGTGCTTCTGAGGCTGCGGATGATCAGAGGAAGAGCGGTGAAGGCCGGGGCCGCTTGACTGTTGCCTTTTTTTAAATTTTTTAGTCCACGACGCCCAGGGATGTCAACTGTAGGCACTAGGGATGAGCTGTTCGGTTCGATCAGTTCGGAGTTCGACTTGAACATCGGCATTTCGAAAGTTCGCGAACTTCGAACTTTTTGGCGTGTTCAATTTTTTTTTTAAAAAAAAGTATAAAAAATGCTTAAAAAAATACTAAAAAATCTAGAAATAAAGAGACTCTTTACTGCAGAATATTATAAGTGACGGTTTATTAGATATTGAATTAAAAAATAATGTCTAGGACTTCCGGGAGGCGAGCCTTCCAATATGGCCACATCTTAAACTTCTCCGTCACCACCAGCTGCTGGTTTGCTGTTTCGGGCACTCTATTCCCCTTTTTTGGTGGCACTTGGGGGGATTTCTGTCAGCTATTATCCCTGGACATCACCGGATCTCCCCCCTTGATATCCCCGGAGGTCGTTGGGCCGTCGTCAGGCTGCACTTTCCCGCTACTACTGGTGGATGCATGAACTCTCCCCCCCGCTTAACCCCAGCGGGAAATTACTGATCCTGAACGCTGTTGGACCGAGGTGGGGTGCATTGGCTCGCTCCTGCCATCGATCGCAAGCTCAGAGCCTCCGATCGGCTTGCCGCCGAGGGGCGTGGACTGTGGCCTACGCGCAATCGAATCGCGACTGCCACGCGGCCTGGGTTGTGGCCTACTTGGAGCCTGGTCTGAGGCCCTTTGGCACCCAGAACAGACTTCCTCTTACCGCTGGGTCCCTTGCGGTTGGCCACTCTCCATCCCGGATCACGGACTGCAGGTGGCCCGCTCTTGGTTTGCCGTCCCTTCCACATCGGGCCCTGCTCGTTCTGGGGACCAGAACCCTCTCTCTCCCCCCCTGGACTGCAGCTCCACCGCTCGGACCGCAACCATTTGCAGCAGACCACGCGATCATCGGGCGCCATTCACTGTCTCCTGGCTAGGAGAGGAATACACTTCGTCGAGCTGCCCCCTGCGAACTGGTCGTCACCAATTAATTTTTCTATATTTAAATTTTTCTGGTGATCCTCTACAGGCCCACTACTGTTCAATTTACCATTCCTTGCACAAACACCTGCATTGTAACCATAGGCGTGCGCACGGGGTGTGCCGGGTGTGCCTAGGCACACCCTAATGCCGGCCCGCGGCACATTCTGGGTCCCGGCTGGCCGCATCCGATGGATAGCCGCCGGGACCCCTCGTCTCCGCGGGCCTGGCGGCAGCCTCCGCTTCCCTGGTGGTCCCTGTGGTTCGTGGGGTGCTGCACTGCGCTCTGTGCATGGCGCACAGACCGCACAGCACATCCCTCACGGACACGAGCGGCCGGCGATCTCTGATGACCTGTCACCTGACCGCCGGCGCTCTGACACAGACAGTAAGCGCCGGCGGTCAGGTGACAGGTCATAAGAGATCGCCGGCCGCTCGTGTCAGTGAGGGATGTGCTGTGCGCCATGTACAGAGAGCAGTGCAGCACCCCACGAACCACAGGGACCACCAGGGAAGCGGAGGCTGCCAGGCCCACGGAAATGAGGGGTCCCGGCGGCTATCCATCAGATGCGGCCAGCCGGGTTACCCCTCTTTGACCTCCCCCCCATCTGTGCCACTGGACCACCAATGATACATATTCAACCCCCTCCCTGCAAGCAAAAAAAAAAACAAAAGGTAAGCAGGAGAGGGGGCAATTTTCATATATGAAAAATATTTTTTAATAGTGTATTTTAAATATTTAAACAGTTTTATGGCTGTGGATTCTGTGATAGCAGTATTTGTGTATCACAGAATCCACAGCCATAAAACTCAGCAGTATATGTGTATCACAGAATCCACAGCCATAAAACTCAGCAGTATTTGTGTATCACAGAATCCACAGCCATAAAACTCAGCAGTATTTGTGTATCACAGAATCCACAGCCATAAAACTCAGCAGTATATGTGTATCACAGAATCCACAGCCATAGAACTCAGCAGTATATGTGTATCACAGAATCCACAGCCGTAAAACTCAGCAGTATATGTGTATCACAGAATCCACAGCCATAAAACTCAGCAGTATATGTGTATCACAGAATCCATAGCCATAAAACTCAGCAGTATTTGTATGAGTTTTATGGCTATGGATTCTGTGATACACATATACTGCTGAGTTTTATGGCTGTGGATTCTGTGATACACAAATACTGCTGAGTTTTATGGCTGTGGATTCTGTGATACACATACTGCTGAGTTTTATGGCTGTGGATTCTGTGATACACAAATACTGCTGAGTTTTATGGCTGTGGATTCTGTGATACACAAATACTGCTGAGTTTATGGCTGTGGATTCTGTGATACACTGACACACACTGCATACTGCTGAGTTTTATGGCTGTGGATTCTGTGATACACTGATACACACTGCATACTGCTGAGTTTTATGCCTGTGGATTCTGTGATACACACTGCATACTGCTGAGTTTTATGCCTGTGGATTCTGTGATACACTGATACACACTGCATACTGCTGAGTTTTATGCCTGTGGATTCTGTGATACACATACACTGCATACTGCTGAGTTTTATTGCTGTGGATTCTGTGATACGCTCATTCACACCGCACATTGCTTGGTTTTATTGCTGTGGATTCTGTGATACGCTCTTACACGCTGCACATTGAGTTTTATTGCTGTGGAGCTCTGATACACTCATACACGCTGCACATTGCTGAGTTTTATTGCTGTGGAGCTCTGTTACACTCATACACGCTGTATATTACTGAAGGTGTTATTGCTGCGAATCTCTGATACGCTCATACACACTGTACATTACTGTGAGTTTTATTGTTGTGGTTTCTGGGATATGCTCATTCACACTGCACATTAACCCTTTCGCTGCTGAGGCTTTTCCCGCCCCTGTGCTGAGGTCATTTTTTACCTGTTTTGCGCATCATGTTTAAACGTGTTTTAAAGGCTTATTTTAGTATATGACACCGACATATTATATATCGTTCTTTCCGTCAGACTCGGTAGATTCATAATATGTCATTATTATATGTATACGTTATGTCATGTTTGTATATTATAACAAAAAATGCAATAAAATATGTATTTTCAATAATTTACAATGTGTAAAGTGTTTTTTTCCACATTTTAACATGCGAGCAATTGCGGTTATATTTTGTATGGGGTGCGCTTGTTAAAAAAATTAGAGATGGGGTCTCGTTACATTTTTTTTTGGGGAAAATGACACCATTTTTAACAAACGCACCGCATACAAAAATCGTTAATGCAGCATCATTGTTCACATTATAATTGAAATGGGAACAATATTGCTGCATTAACAAACCAAAAAAAATAAAAAAAAGTGTTTATTTTTTTTTTTTTAATTTTTTTTTTAATTTTTTTTAATTTTTATTTTTCTTTCTTTTTTTTTTTTACAAATTTTTTTACTTTCATGTTTGGTATCGTTGGAACGGCCATGCTCTGGCCGATCCAACCATATCAAAATTTAACCCCTAACTGCCATGGATCGGGAGATAGGGAGTTCATTGGAACTCCCTATCTCCACAGTTCGTGGCAGTTAGGGGTTAACTGTAGGACTGGCGTCATCGTGCTACGCACGATGACGCCAGTCCTCTGGGGGAGTTCCCGGAAGCTTGGCCGACATCCAAGATGTCGGCCAGCTCCCGGGAAGGATCGCGAATCGGCGCTTTTCAGCGCCGATTTGCGATCCAGCTCCCCAGGGGTTAATGTCAGGCATCATTTGGAAGGGCAGGCTGTGCCCTTCCAAATGATGCCTGGGTTAAGCCCCTGTGTGCCACCGATCGGGAGGGAGAGAGGTCCGAAGGACCTCCCCCCCTCCCTTTCAGGCGCCTCCTCCGCACATGCGGGGGGGGCGCCTGAATTAGGTGTCATCGCGGGGGCGCGATGACACCTAATAATGGCGGCCGCTGCTCCGGATGCCGGGCTGACATCCAGGATGTCAGCCCGCACCGGAGGGGCCAGCGATCGGCCGGAACCCGGCCGAACGCTGACCCCAATGCAAGGACGCGCTCAGCGCGTCCTCCGCATACCAGCGGTAATGCTGAGGACGCGCTGAGCGCGTCCTTAGCATTGAACTGGTTAATGTGGGCTTTATTGCTACATACCCCCAGGGTGTAGGGAGGAGGATATATAGTTATGTATGTGAACGTATGGCTGTGTGTATAAATGCATGTATCTGTCTTTAAACAGGCTGCTTTGCGTAAAATTCTGCACCTGTTTCCTTGTCTGGTGTTGCCCCCTTGTCTTGTACCATAAAGGATTGTATTGTGCACAGAAATCACCACAATATCTGCTGCCTGCACTCCACAAAAAGAATTACAGCGAGCGTCTTGGCAGCATCGTGAGGTACAGGTAGGAGACTGTATTGGTACAAGTCAGCAAGAGGTTAAATGGGCCACTCTACTCAAATTTCACTCCTTTTTAACATTTAACCACTTTGCTGCTGACGACGTGCTGAGCGCATCCTCTGGTTTCATGTTTGTGTGTAGAGGATGTACTCGGCACGTCGTTGAAGTCTTTGTGAGATCCGTCAGGTCGATATAGTGATTCCCAGAGTGAGACTGAGGGACTTTTTCTCCCAGTCTCCCTCTGCTCCTGGCGGCCAGAAGAGGTGAATGGAGCAGTCGTTCTTTTTGCGGGATGAGAGGTGAGTATCTGATTTTTGGGGGGGGGTTCAGCTGTTGCTGACTGATTCTGCAGAAGTGGAATCCATTAGCACCAGGTCCTGGTTGTGAGTAAATGTTCAGTAACCGCAACCGGACGGTAATCAGCGCTAGTAGATTGTAATGCTAATGCTGATTAACACTTTCCACTCCCCATGTTAAGTATAGGGAGCTGAAAAGCGCAAGATTCCAAACGGTAACGGGTTTTCTAACAGATTAGCGTTTGGATTTTAATATGGTGCGCCCGCGCTAACTAACAATCTTTTGGATGAAAAGATGTGGTAAAATAAATTTACACGCTGCATGTGATCAAAATCCAAATTTAAATTTTTTGATCTAGCATTTTGAGGTGACATGATGTATACCGGGGTCATTGGTCCTCTAGCTCATTTGGAACTATATCTCCTATGTTGCTCGGCCAATAATTAAGATAGATGAGACTCATCGGAAATGTAGTTTCAAAACGTCTGGGTATCGAAGGTTGCTTAACCCCTGAAGCATACACATAGTAATGGTGTGTGTGTGTCGTTGTATGTATGTATGTATGTATGTATGTATGTATGTATGTGATATATATATATATGTGTGTGTTTTGAGCTTTTGGGTGCACACCCTAATGCAATAGGCTGCGCACGCCTATGATTGTAACCAACAGTGAGGGGAAACCACATATAACGAAAAACAGACTTTAACGTTTTCACTGAAGTGAACTACCATAATTTTTCTGGACGACCAGGCCCTGGTGGCCCACGCATCAATTTTTTCTAGACTTTCAGTCAAGCACCGTATAATTTTTTCTTGAATTTTCTGACCTTTACAATTTTTCTGGTGGTCCATTACAGGCCCACTACCTTTCTCCCTTAATTTTTTCTTGGTATGAAAGTTCAGTGATCTCTTCATACCTCAATTTTTCCTGCCAAACTATTTGACTGAATTTTTCTGGTGGTCCCACATGGGCCCACTGCTTGTATTTTCGAATTTTTAACCTCAATTTTCATGACTTTTATTCTTCGGTGGTCCCTAGTGGGCTCACCACTACTGCTTTAATATTAACTGAATTTTTCTAGTGGTCCCACCAGGGCTCACTGCATTTTTACTTCAATTTTTCACGGCTTTGATTTTTTTCGGTGGTTCCTCTAGGGTTTGCAACTACTGCTTTAATTATTTTGCCATTCAATACTCTACCCCCAGTGGTCCACCAACATCCCAGGACACTATTTTGACCCAGCCACTGAGCTATCGGGACACTGTTGTTCTTCATAACAAGCCTCTTTTGATCTCTTCTAACCACTGACCTGATTGCCATCCCGCCACCATGGATAAATTTGTGGCGTCTGCTACCAAGGCTCCAAAGCGCACCACCAGCAAATCGCACGGAAAATCCTCCGCACCGCAGACATGATCTCCTATTCGACCTGACCCCAAAGTGGGCTGTGCTTTGCCTCCATCTTTTCCCACCCTGTCTACTATGGATACATCGCTTCAAGACGCCGGCCGGCATATGGCAGAATTTACTGCAATCTTATCACCACTTCTGGACGAAAAGCTGGGTCGTCTCTCGGCATCCATAGACATCGCTCTGGCTCAACTTACTTCCCAAGCCCAAAGGCTCACGGAGGTGGAGGAGAGAGTGTCCGGCCTGGAGGACGAAATGGGACCATTGAAGACGACGGTCGAATCTCATGACACGCTCCTCTCATCTGGGCTTGCCAGAATCGGTAAAGGGTCTGCAACTTCACCAATTCGTTACTACATGGCTCCCTCAGGCCTTAGGCATGACTCCGACTGAGTCATCATTGATTGTTGAAAGAGTCCATAGACTGGGTCCGGACTTGTCTCCTGCACTGGACCGCCCACGCACGGTTATTTTCAAATTGCTCAATTTTACCGTCAAACTCCGAATCCTATAAGCTTACAGACGCCTTAAATCACTAAGCTATCAGGAAACCACCTTGCATATTTTTCAAGATTTCTCTGCCTCTCTGGCAGCCCGTCGTCGTGCCTTTCCTCCGGTCTGCCCTCGGCTGGCGGCCAACAATGTTCGTTTCACTTTACAATACCCGGCTCGTTTACGAGTTCACATAAATGATCAGAATAACTTCTTCGATATTCCTCAGGATGCCTCTACACTCCTTGGAACTGTCCTGGAGGCTTTCCCCGTGGCAGCTTTGACTCCTGCTTCGACCTCTCCTTCTCCTAAACCCAATTGAATTGGATTACAATCCACCCTTTGACTTTACCCTGATGTTTTTTCTTCTTCCTATTTTGCTGTTTTTTGCAAATTTTCTGCAACGACTCAGGACACCGGTCCTGACCTCCATGTCTCTTGACTGAGGGACTATGGCTCTGTTGCTGCGGACCCGGGACTCTGCATTTGGGGCCATGAGGAGTGAACTTTTGCTGTCGCTCCTTTACATTTGCCTCCAAGTTAATCCTCGGCGACTGGCTGAGGCTCTCCTCCTTGATTTATTTTGGGTCCGCATCCGCCAACTGTTCTATGTTTTTGTTTTCTGTTGCCGCAAAGATTGTAGTTGCGGGTTGTTTAGATGTAAAAATTTAAGGTTCCCTTGCATGACTGTATGGAAACATGCTGTGTTACGTGGGGTTTTGTCGGAGGTATGGGGGTGGCTGCTGGGACAGCCCCTGTCCTCATTGCATGTAGATTGCGATGTGTCACATTTTTACCCCACAAGATGGTACCCCCCCTGACACCCCACTCTCCTCCATTGACTCCCCTCAGGTACAGACAATGCAGATCCTCACCCGTGTCTCCTACAAAGTGGTTTCATGGAATTAACTCCCCCATTAAGAGGAAAAAAGTCCTTACCTATCTCAAACGCTTAGATCCAGATATTGTTTTCCTCCAAGAGACGCACTGGACATCCCCAGACCAAGCCCTTAGAGCACAGTGGATTGGGTATCAGACATCATCGACCTATTCCCAGAAATATAGAGGCACGGCAATTCTCCTTCATAAAAGACTCCCATATTCCGTTGTAGAAGCTGTTAATGACCCAGAGGGCAGATACTCCCTGCTTAATCTTATGGTGGATAGGGAACCCCTCCAACTCTTAAATGTCTATGCCCCGAACGCCCCTAACTTGGGGTTTTACCAGTCGCTGCTCCCGCTACTGCACTTACACAAGGCCCCTCGTAGGATTGTGGGGGGGATTTTAATGATGTCATGGGTCCCCTGGCCACTCTGCACCCCGGGGCCGCCACCGCCCCACTGGCCCTGCTTTCCTCCAATCTCACTTTCCTTTGCTAGATGCCTGGAGATCCTGTCATCCAACGGGTAGGGACTTTACCTTCTATTCTGATCCCCACAATACTTTTTCTCGGTTAGATTTTTTTCTCCTTTCTGATACACTGTCCCACCGGATTCGTTGTGCATTTATAGGCCCTATTGCTCTCACCAATCATGCTCCGGTAGTCCTGGAACTGTCTCACAGTGCTCCTCTCCCTTATTCTTGGAATTGGCGCTTTCCCTCTCATTTACTCACCTCCGGATGGTTTCAATCTCATTTAGAACTCTCTTGGAACAATTACACAGATGATAATATTGATCATGTTGATGATGTCAACCTGTTCTGGTCGGCGGTTATCAGGGGTCATATTATCGAATTTGCTGTACGTGCCAAGAAAGAGGCTGCAAGCCGTCTCACCACTCTTCACAACGATTTAACGAGTAGTTACAGAACATACCTAACATCCCCTACTCAGGGCCGGTGCTAGACTATTTTGCGCCCTAGGCAAGACCAGCTACTTGCACCCCCCCAAAAAAAAAGCTCACATGGGTATATTTGCCCCCAGCTCTCACATGGTGGATATATTGCCCCCTGCTCACATGGGTACAATTGCCCCCCAGCTCACATGGGTAGATTTACCCCAACTCACACATGGCATGGAGATATTGCCCCAGCTCACACATGGCATGAAGATATTGCCCCAGCTCACACATGGAGATATTGCCCCAGCTAACACATGGAGATATTGCCCCAGCTAACACATGAATATATTGCCCCAGCTAACACATGGATATATTGCCCCAGCTAACACATGGCATGGAGATATTGCCCCAGCTCACACATGGAGATATTGCCCCCAGGCTCACACATTGATATCTGCCCCCAGGCTCACACAATGATATCTGCTCCCAGGCTCACACATGGCTATTTACCCCCAGGCTCACACATGGATATTTGACCCCAGGCTCACACATGGATATTTACCCCCAGGCTCACACATGGATATTTACCCCCAGGCTCACACATGGGTATTTGCCCCAAGGCTCACACAAAGATACTTGCCCAGCAGCTCACACATGGATATTTGCCTTCAGCGCTGTCTCCGTCTTCCTGTAGCCAGTCTCAATGCGTGCTGGTGTCGCCGCTGGCATCAAGGAGATGGAGGCGTGGACTTGGTCCAGGAAGCTGGAAGCACCAAGTCCACGCCTCCGTCTCCTTGACGACGGCGGCGACGCTGGCACGTATTGGGGCCGGCTGCAGCACGCGGCCGTCCAGCGGGCATTTTTTTTTTTACAAATGGTCGGGCCGGCTGCGCCCTAGGTAGGTGTTGCGCTCTAGGTGCCCGCCTAGTTGGCCCAGCGGCAGCGCCGGCCGTGCCCCTACTCCCCACTCCCTTCAACAGTATAAACATTGTAAGGCTCAGTATGATACACTGGCGTCCACTCAAGCACACACTGCTTGGCTCCACCAACGTAATCGCTATTTCCGCTATGGTAATAAACAAGGTCGCCTCTTGGCCAGTCTGGTCTGGTCCCAAACCAAGCCCTTCCCTTACATCTCTTCCTTGAAAACTTCTGACGGCCGTCTTTTAACAGACCCCTCCACCATCAACACGTTTTTCCGTGATTACTTTGCAGACTTTTATAAAGCAGACCCCGATGACTGCCCTGGTCAGTTAGCCCTCTTCCACAAAGCCCAAATCCCTAAATTGTCTCTTAGTGAGCGTGACTCCCATTCCGCCCCTATTTCTGCTAAAGAGATCCGGGACACTATTTCCTCCTTCAAGGTTGGAACGGCCCCGGGACCGGACGGATTTGGGGCGGAATATTATAAATCCCTTTCGGGCTTTTTGATTCCACATTTAATCACATTATATAATAACATCTTACATGGTGAGACCCCGCCACCTGCCTTTAATGACGCTCTACTTACTGTTATCCCCAAGCCCGGTAAAGATCCTACTTTGGTTTCCTCTTACCGCCCCATTGCCCTGCTAAACACGGATCTTAAAATTCTCTCCATCATTATGGCCAAACGCTTATGAATCCCGGTAGCTCGATTGATCAGCGCCTCTCAAACCGGCTTTCTAAATGGTTGCCATTCTACAAAGAACATTCGTAAAGCCCTTGCGGCCATATGGTCCTCTTCCCTCACACCTAATTCCTCCAATATTCTGTTAAATTGCGACGCTGATAAAGCATTTGATAGAATCTCTTGGGCCTATCTTATCAGTTTTTTCAAATTCCATCATTTTAGTAAAGAATTTCGTAATCTTTTTCAGGCACTTTACACACAACCTCACACAGTGGTCACGACAAACGGACTCAACTCCACTCCTTTTCTACTGGAAAAAGGTACTAGACAGGGCTGTCCGCTTTCCCCTCTTTTCTTTAACCAGGAGCCTGGGGACTGGTCATCCATCTTGTCTGCCACGTGGGCCTGCGTGCTGTGCAGATCTCGCTCCCCATGCCTGATTGTACCTGGGCTGACCGGCCTGGCCTCCATACCGATGCTCTACCTGTGTTGCGGCGGAGACCATTCAGAGACTCTGGCTGAGATTTTTACTCCAGATGTAGTTTCGCCTTATTGATAAACGATCCTTCTTTTCTGCTAATCCTTTGTGAGGACTTACTACCTTGTTATTTTTATTTTCCTACTCTTTTTGTGTTATAGCAGTTACTAGTTCCTAGCAGTTACTTTTCACTTTCTCTTTATCCTGCGGAACTTTTATCTATTATTATTGCTCCCTCATTTTTTTGACCATTTGCCGCTTATTTGTGAAGACCCCCCCCCTTATGTTTTCTGTGTTATTATGCCTGTGATACTTGGTCCTGCGAGGCCAACCCTGCTGGTCAGTCTGTGACCCTTTGAATACAAAATAAAAATCTTAAATACAAAATGACATTGTTCCCCAAACTCCTCTACCCCTTACAAGTCCTACCTATACTTTTACGACCCGCTGACATTCGATCATTTCACAAATTGTACGCTTCATTTATTTGGCAGGATAGACGGGCCCGTATTTCCCTCTCCATGTCTCAAATGACGTCACTCTCCCACCGACCTCTGGCATTGCTTATGGTCATGTCCTAACATTCAGTTGTTCTGGGACTCTATCCTTAGATTTTGCTCGACAGTCCTTCGAATCACTGCACCCAACACTCCGGAATGGGGTGTCATAGGTTTTGGCTCGCTTTGCTGGCGGCCACAGGTAAAAAGGCCATCCTCTCACAATGGATTTTATCGACTCCACCCTCCTTTTGTATGGTATATGACAGGGTTTATTCACTGTTTTTATTTGATTGGATAGAAGCCTCCTCACACCTGGAGGACCGGACTAAGGCTTTTTTCCAGAATTGGTCACCCTTAATTGCGACCCTCCCTGAAGATACCAAATCTTCGTTGCGTTGCACTTTTTACTGCACCTCCTGGTATTCTATGCAAATGTTAAAAGGCTCCCCACCTGTCCCCCACACACCTTCTGATCCTGTGCTGTCACATTTCCTGGTCTCCACTGACCCTACCCCTGATGAAACTCTTGCTACTCCCGTAGGGCACGGTACCATGTGATCCGTTTTGACATTGATGCACTGAACGTTTACTTCCTATCTCTCTTCGATTCCCAGAGGAAAGGATACCCCCCATGTCCGGTGTGTTGCCGCATAGTTCAATTAACTTGGTTTGCTTTCAGATTTTGTATTGCTATAACACTGTTCATTATGCTTCTGTTTCTGTATCGCAATTGAACCTTTTAATAAATATATCTTTAAAAAAAAAAAAAATAATAATGTCTACGTGCAAAGATTCTCACCTCTAAATGACCTGTGCTCTCAAACGCCGTAAACAACAGGTGTTAATTAGTGTTTGGAAATAACATGTGCTTTTTATTAGTCTGGTCTAATGAATTTGATACGTTGTCTGTAGACTGAGGGTGTCTGGAGGGGTCGTCTGAACATGTATCAAACAACACCTGTGCTTCTGAGAAGTGTTCATTTCTATACTAAATGTTCCTCTGATATGCTGTTTAACCCCTTAACCCTGCATTTCACTGCTGTGTGCTCAGCTCATTTTTACTGCTTTCGCTCATCATGTTTAAACGCGATTTGAAGCCACATTTTATTAAATGACCCAGACATATTAGATATCGTTCTTTCCGGCAGACTCCACAGATTCATAATATATCATTTTTATATGTATACGTCATGTCCTGCCTGTATATTATAACAAAAAATGCAATAGAAAATTGAATTTTTAATCCTCTGCAGTGTGTAAAGTGTTTTTTTTCTCACATTTTAGCACATGAGCATTTGCGGTTATGTTTTCTATGGGGTGCGCTTGTACAAAAATTAGAAATGTGGACTTGTTACATTTTGTGGGGGGAATTACATGATTTTTAGCAAACGCACCCCATAGAAAAAAATCATTAGTGCAGCATCATTGTTCACATTATAATTGAAATGTGAACAATATTGCTGCATTAATAAAAATAACACACAAAAAAAATATATATATATTTTTTTAACTTTTTACCTGGTCATGTTGGGTATCATTCGAAAGGCCATGCTCAGGCCTTTCGATTGACATCCTCCATGACCCCCTAGTTGCCACGGTTCTGGAGATAGGGGGTTCATTGTTCATTGAACCCTGATATCTCCACCAGGGGATTCCGGGCAGCTAGGGGATCCCCGGCTATCTGAGGGATAGTCAGTGAGGAGGGACCCGGGGGTGGCGCGATGACATCATTTACGTCGGGAGCAGCTTGACTTCAGCATCTGAGGACGCTGAAGTCAGAATGCAGCGGGACCCCGGACAGAGAGGTGAGTATCTCTGCCGGGGGTCCCGCAAAGCTGATGACGTGTGGGACACGTCCTCCACAGCGTACAGCAGGAGTAACTGAGGACGTGTCCCACACGTCGTCAGCAGTGAAGCGGTTAAAACCTCTTCTTTTTTACTTTTTGTCCTTGTTTCCTGTCCCCCAGGGCACTACCCGGACCCAGACATTGTTTTTAAATGTTTCTGTACATCCTAGAAATACGCCACTTCACGGGCAGGTTATGGGGACCTCCTAGGCATGTTATTTGAAGGAATTTTTAGTTTTTATTTTTAACCCTTTTTCATGGAAAACTCACTGTCCCTTTAAAAACGTTTTTTTTTACTTTTTGTCCTTGTTTCCTGTCCCCCAGGACCCCCATACACCTTTTATGGCAAATATCTAGCATATATGCCCTCTTGGAGGGCACTCTAAAAATCGAATTTTGAGTCCCATTGACTTGTATTGAGTTAGAGTTTGAATGCGAACCGAACTCGGGGGTGTTCGGCTCATCCCTAGTAGGCACCCATTGCCAGCGTCTTCACCATATGGTGCAGGACTACCTAGGGGCAAGGGCAGACCTGGATACCTTTCCAGCAGATGATCCATTGGCTTACTGGGTGTTGAGATTGGATCACTGGCTAGAACTTAGCCAATATGCTATGCAGCTACTAGGTTGCCCTTCATCCAGCGTGCTTTCTGAAAGGACATTCAGTGCCACTGGAGGTTTTGTCACAGACAAAAGAGTGCATCTGTCCACCGACTCTGTAGACCCGCTGACATTTATAAAAATGAATCAGTCCTGGATCAGCAGCTATCAATCCCCTGATGCTGCCGTAACTGAATAGATAGGGGATCTCTTCTGCATTACCAAAACCTCCACCCCTGCACTCTTCCACAATATCACAGAGGGGTTACTTACGGTGTGAAGGCACTTGCTGCCACCAAAGCACAATATTTGGGTGCACTGCCACTGACGCCTATAATAGATTCATATCATTTTAATATTGGACTGCAGGGTCCAACCCTGCACTCTTCCACAATACCACAGAGGGGTTACTTTTGGTGTGAAGGCACTTGCTGCCACCAACGCACAATATTTGGGTGCACTGCCACTGACGCCTATACCAGATTCGTATCATTTTAATATTGGACCGCAGGGTCCAACCCTGCACTCTTCCACAATACTACAGAGGGGTTACGGTGTGACAGCACTGTTGCCGACACTAAAGGTCCAATTGTAAAGCACCTATTGTTACTTTCATCCATAGCCTGCATAAGTTTCACCATAACTTAGCCAAAAAATCACTAAACTTGTTCTGCGTGTCCTAAAATGTCTCCTCTTTTCATACAGGCTGCCGCCCCAAGCAGTTGTTTATGAATAGATTAAAGGAAAAACATTTGCCGTAATTTGAAATGTCATTTTTTTGTTTTTAAATGTTTCTATACATCCTCCTAGTGTCACGGTTCCCAGATCCCACCACGCAGTACTTAACACCCCACACTCCACAGAGCCCAGAAGCTACCAACAGAGTAGCCGTGAAAGATCTCTAACTGTCTGGTCCTTAGAATTGGCCAGGTAAACTAGCTAGACAGAAAGGGTTAACAACACAGGGAGTAGTCAGCCGAGCCAGAATCAGGAATACAGAGTTCAGAATGGTCAAATGGAATAGCCGGGTCGATATCAGAGCAGTGGCGTAGTACAAGAAAATAGTCTAGGGCAACAGAAGGCAGAATAGTCAGAAACAAGCAGAGGTCAATAACGGGTTAATTCAATATAGCAGTCAGGTACAAGGAGCTCAGGTATGGATAACCACGATCTGGCAACTGCTGAGAATACACTGAGGGTTTTTAAAGACCTTCACCAGGCCACGCCCCCCACTCAAGCCGCGCCTCATGCAGCCACCTCCCTGCCTGTCTCCATTTAAACCGGGCATTGGTCAGTGAGCAGCATCAGACATGCTGCCCTCAAGCACACAGGTAGGGCTGGAAGTTCCCAACGTTACAGTACCCCCCTCTCCACGGGAGGCCACCGGACGACCAACAGGACGAGCGGCAGGCGACCACCAGGACGATTGGGGTGTGAGGCATGGAACGCCCTGACCAACCTAGAGGCAGACATGTCGGAAGCTGGAATCCAGGACCGGTCTTCTGGACCATAACCCACCCAATCGACCAAGTACTGCAGAGCGCCCCTGCACAGCCTAGATTCCAAAACCCTCCTAACCTCATACTCAGATTCACCATCAACCTGAATAGGTGGAGGAGGAGGAACGACCCGCGTGTACCTGTTACACAACAATGGCTTCAGTAGGGAGGTGTGGAAGACGTTGTGCATGCGAAGATGTTTAGGAAGGGCAAGAGCATAAACCACAGGATTAATGCGGCGAATGATCTTATATGGACCTATAAACCGAGGTGCCATTTTCTTAGAAGGCACCCGCAACTTCACGTTCCTAGTGGACAACCAAACTCTATCCCCCACGTTATAGGAGGGAGCTTGTAACCTATGCCTGTCAGCCTTGCGTTTCTGGACAGCAACATTGCGCTCCATATTTTCTCGAATCTGTCTCCAAATCTCTTGCAGTTGAGTGAGATGGTCATCGAGAGCCGGGATGGCCTGTTCAGTAAACTGAAGCGGTAGAGCCGGAGGGAAAAACCATAGATGGCAGAAAAAGGAGAGTGGCCAGTGGTCTCGTTAACGGCGTTATTACGTGCATACTCAGCCCAGGGCAACAACTCCGACCAATTGTCTTGTTGTTGTGTGGTAAAGCAACATATGTACTGCTCGAGACCCTGATTTGCCCTCTCTGCTGCCCCATTGGTTTGTGGATGATATGCTGAAGAGAAGGCCAATCGCACCCCCATCTCTGCACAGAAAACCCTCCAGAAATGAGAGACGAACTGGACTCCTCTGTCAGAGACTATTTCAGACGGAACCCCATGTATTCGTACAATCTCTCTAGCAAATACAACCGCCAGTTCTTTGGCTGTAGGAAGCTTAGGTAGAGGGACAAAATGAGCCATTTTGGAGAAGCGGTCTACAACTGTCAGAACCACAGTATGACCCTTGGACTTCGGCAAGTCCACAATAAAATCCATAGATAGAGGAGACCAAGGCCTCTTAGGCATGGGTAAAGGCTGCAATAGACCGACAGGCAAGGATTTACTGGTTTTGCTTCTGGCACAGACTTGACAAGCCAAAACAAACAGACGTACGTCCTGTCGCATGGTGGGCCACCAGAACTGTCTGGAGATACTGGTAAGAGTTTTAGTAATACCAGGATGACCTGCTGGTTTAGAATCATGAAACATTATGAGTAATTCTTGTCTTTCCTTTTCAGGTACAAACAACATATCTGGAGGCTTGTCAGGTGGAGCCCCTACTTGAACTGCCTGGAGGCGTTCCAGGAAAGGCGAGGAGACAGACAAGACTGTGGAAGCCACAATACGTTCAGGAGGAACTATAGGATTGTGGTCTTGTGTATTAGACTCATACGGGTCATATTGACGAGATAAGGCATCAGCCTTTACATTGCGGTCACCTGGTCTGTAAGCCAATACAAAATTAAACCGAGACAGTAGCAATGACCACCTGGCCTGTCTCGCGTTCAAACGTTTAGCATCCCTGATGTACGTAAGGTTCTTATGATCAGTAATTATCAATAAAGGGTCAAGAGTACCTTCCAACAAATGTCTCCACTCTGATAGGGCAGACACAATAGCAAGCAATTCTCTGTTACCGATATCATAATTGAGTTCTGCTGGTGATAATTTTCTTGAAAAGAACCCACAAGGATGTAGAGGTTTTCCTGGAGACTCTCTTTGAGACAGGACAGCCCCAATGCCTATCTCAGAAGCATCAACCTCAAGAACAAACGGAATCCTGGGATCAGGATGCCGTAACACAGGAACGGAAGTGAAAGCTTGTTTGAGGGCTTCGAATGCTTGTTTGGATTGAGAACACCAGATCTGGTTCTTCAGACCTTTACGTGTCATATTAATGATAGGGGAGGCTACAGCGGAATAATTCTTGATAAATCTCCTATAATAGTTGGAAAACCCCAGAAACCTCTGTATGGCCTTGAGACCTTGAGGGAGAGGCCATTCTGAGATGGCCGTGAGTTTAGAAGGATCCATCTCAAAACCTTCTGGAGTGATAATATACCCAAGGAATTTCACAGTAGTAATGTCGAATAAACACTTCTCTAGTTTGCAATAAAGACCATTGTCCAGTAATTTTACTAATACCTGTCTGACATGTGCATGGTGGGTTTTCAGATCGGGAGAGTAAATCAATATATCGTCTAGGTATACTATAACAAAGGTTTGTAAGAAATCTCTGAGCACATCATTAATAAAATCCTGGAATACCGCTGGAGCATTACAAAGACCGAAAGGCATGACCAAGTATTCATAATGCCCACTCCTGGTGTTAAATGCTGTTCTCCACTCATGCCCCTCTTTTATACGTATCAGGTTGTAAGCTCCTCTTAAACCAAGTTTTGTGTATACTGCTGACCCCCTTAACCTGTCGAACAGTTCTGATATGAGAGGGATGGGGTACACGTTCTTAATGGTGATCTTGTTAAGCCCCCTATAATCGATACACGGGCGTAAATCTCCCTCTTTTTTAGACATAAAAAAGAACCCAGCCCCTGCTGGAGAAGAGGAACGTCGGATAAAACCTCTCTCCAAATTCTCCTTTATGTACTCCTCCATAATTTGGTTCTCCTTTATGGAAAGAGGATATACTTTGCCTCGAGGAGGCATGGTACCAGGATGAATATCAATGGCACAATCATATGGTCTATGTGGAGGCACTTTCTCTGCCTCTCTTTTATCAAATACAGCCCTGAGGTCAGCATATTGGTCAGGAACCTCTGTAGACAATGGAGGAGCTGTGGGTGTGTTCAGGGCACCGACATGCTGAATGGGTATTAAACAAGTCCCAAAACAAGCAGGTCTCCAAGACAGTATCTCTCCCTTAGCCCAATCAATAACAGTATTATGTTCCACCAACCAAGGGAAACCAAGTACAACAGGATTGGAAGGTGAATGGATAACTTGAAATATGATTTCTTCTTTATGCAAGAGAGCAGTGGTAAGAACCACTGTAACCGTATCGTGAGTAATCCTAGGGCAGGATAACGGTCTGCCGTCTATGGCTTCGACGGCTAAGGGTGTCTCTCTTACAACCAGAGGTAGAGAAATGGAAGAAGCGTAGTTAACATCGATAAAGTTGCCAGCAACCCCAGAATCCAAAAAAGCGGTAGTATGTGTGGTCTTGGTCTCCCAAGCCAAGGATACTGGTAACATAAGTTTAGTGTCTTTGACAGGAGACATGCACGTCACACCCAAGGCCTGTTTCCTCAGCTGCCTTAGGTGCGGTAGTTTTCTGGCTTATCATGCATTTTAGGACGAGTAGGACATTGAAATCGTACATGACCCCCCCAAACCACAATACAGGCACAATCTCTCACGAAAACGCCTTGTTCTCTCTTCCTCTGTAAGCCTAGTACGGCCTAGTTGCATAGGCTCAGAGGGAGGAGATAACTCTCTTGGTGGTGCCTGAAAGACAGGGGCCAACCTAGGTAACGGTCTCTTGGGCTTCTCTCTTGGAGTCCTTCTGTCCCTTATCTGATTATCCAGATCTATACAATAATCAATGAGTTCACACAATACCTCAGGTAGTTTACGTGGAGCCAATTCATGCATCAATGACTCTGATAACCCCTCCATAAAAGCCAGAACCAGTGACTCATTTGTCCAGTTCACATCAGAGATCAAGGTATTAAATTCTATGGCATAATCAGAAACAGTCCTGTTCCCTTGACGTATGCGGAACAAGGATTTGCCAGCTACCGTGGCCTTTCTGGTAGGATTAAATGTACGTTGTAACTCGGCTATGAATTCTTTATAATACCGTATGATAGGCTTCTCTGCCTCCCATAACGGGGTCGCCCATGTCAATGCTCTGCCAGACAGATGATTAATAATGAACCCCACTTTGGCAATGTCAGAGAAAAACACCTGTGGATTTAATTTAAAATGAATAATAAAAAATCCCCGGCACTCTGAGGGAGTACCGTCAAACCTCATAGGAGCGGTCATGTGTACCTGGGATGTCTGAACGACAGGGGACACAGGTATATCAAGCGGGGGTGCAACCCCAGCTGGTTCCAGGTGAGCCGTACGAGTCAGGATAGTTTGTAAGGCAATAGCAAACTGATCCATCCTATGATCCTGCTCATCCTGTCTGGATACAAAGTTAGCCAAGTGCTGTGTTAAGTCTGCGGGATCCATAGTGGCCAGATCGTAATGTCACGGTTCCCAGATCCCACCACGCAGTACTTAACACCCCACACTCCACAGAGCCCAGAAGCTACCAACAGAGTAGCCGTGAAAGATCTCTAACTGTCTGGTCCTTAGAATTGGCCAGGTAAACTAGCTAGACAGAAAGGGTTAACAACACAGAGAGTAGTCAGCCGAGCCAGAATCAGGAATACAGAGTTCAGAATGGTCAAATGGAATAGCCGGGTCGATATCAGAGCAGTGGCGTAGTACAAAAAAATGGTCTAGGGCAACAGAAGGCAGAATAGTCAGAAACAAGCAGAGGTCAATAACGGGTTAATTCAATATAGCAGTCAGGTACAAGGAGCTCAGGTATGGATAACCACGATCTGGCAACTGCTGAGAATAAACTGAGGTTTTTAAAGACCTTCACCAGGCCACGCCCCCCACTCAAGCCGCGCCTCATGCAACCACCTCCCTGCCTGTCTCCATTTAAACCGGGCATTGGTCAGCGAGCAGCATCAGACATGCTGCCCTCAAGCACACAGGTAGGGCTGGAAGCTCCCAACGTTACACCTAGGCACTATATTTGAAGGAAATTTTTGTGTTTTTTTTATTCTTAACCTTTATTTCATGGAAAACTCTGTTCCTTTAAAAACGTTTTTTTTAAACTTTTTGTCCTTGTTTCCTGTCCCCCAGGGCACTACCCGGACCCTCATACACCTTTTACGGCAAATATCTTGCATATATGCCCTCTTGGAGGGCACTCTAAAATTCGAACGTTCGAGTCCCATTGACTTGCATTGAGTTTCAATCATGTTCGCGTTCGAACCCGAACTTTTGAAATTGTTCAAGTTCGAATGCGAACCGAACACGGGGGTGTTCGGCTCATCACTAGTGGTAAGCAGAAGAGAAGCTCAACTTGATACCCAAGTTAGCACAAATTCCTCTACAAAATCTGGAGACAAATTGGGTTCCTCTGTGAGATACTATTCCCAGAGGAACCCCATGGAGCCTGACAACACTCTGCACAAAGATGGGCACCAGCTCACTGGCTGAAGGAAGCTTGACCAAAGGTACAAAGTGCACCATCTTTGAGAACCTGTCTACCACAGTGAGAATCACAGTATGACCCTGTGACGTTGGCAGATCAGTGATAAAGTCCATTGAAAGGTGGGACCATGGCCTCTCAGGCACCGGCAATGGTTGCAACAGACCAATAGGTAAGGACCTGTGATTTTTGCTTCTACAACACACATCGCAGGTGGCTATGTAGTCCTTTATATCCCTTTGCGAACCTGTGCACCAGAACTGTTTTTCAATCGTGGTTAGGGTTTTCGTTATTCCCATATGCCCATAGGGCTTGGAATCATAATAAAACATCATTATTTGTGTTCTCTCCTCCTCAGGCACGAAGACTCTACCAGGAGGCTTTTCAGGAGGAGCAACACCTTGAACGGTCTGGATTCTCTCCAATAAAGGAGAAGACACAGCAATAATCGTGGTCCCCAAAGTCCTCTCTTGAGGGATGATGGGACTCTGGTCAAACGAATGCTGTTCATAAGACTCGAACTGTCTAGTCAAAGCATCAGCTTTAGTGTTTTTTGAACCAGGACGATAGGTCAACAAGAAGTTGAAGCTGGACAAGAATAAAGACCACCTGGCCTGTCTAACATTAAGACACTTAGCATCTCCCATGTAAACCAGATTATTATGGTCAGTTATAATTATCACAGGATCCTTGGTACCTTCCAGCAAATAGCGCCATTCCTTGAGGGCTGCTATGACTGCTAGTAATTCTCTGTTACCAATATCATAGTTTTTCTCGGCAAGTGTCATTTTCCTGGAGAAAAAAACACAAGGATGTATCGGTCCCTCAGGACTCTCTCTCTGAGACAGAACTGCACCAATCCCTATTTCAGAGGCATCGACTTAGAAACCTAGAAACATAGAAAAATGTCGGTAGATAAGAACCTTTCGGCCCATCTAGTCTGCCCAATTACATGGATACTTTACCTGGATTTCTCTTTTGTTTAGGATAGCCTTATGTCTATCCCATGCTTGCTTAAATTCAATTACTGTTTTGGCCTCTACCACTTCAACTGGAAGGCTGTTCCATGTATCCACCACCCTCTCAGTAAAATAATGCTTGCTGATGTTACTTTTAAACCTTTGCCCCTCTAATCTAAGACTATGTCCTCGTGTTTTGCTACTTTGTTTCCGTTTAAAATACTCCCTTCCTCTACCTTGTGGATTCCCTTTACGTATTTAAATGTTTCTATCATATCTCCTCTGTCTCGTCTTTTTTCCAAGCTGTACATGTTAAGATCATTAAGCCTTTCCTGGTAACTTTTCTCCTTCAAGCCGTACACCATTTTAGTAGCCCTTCTCTGAACTCTCTCTAAGATGTCTATAACCTTCTGGAGATGCGGTCTCCAGTACTGCACACAGTACTCCAAGTGAGGTCTCACCAGTGCTCTGTACAGTGGCATGAGCACTTCCCTTTTCCTCCTGCTAATACCTCTCCCTACACAACCAAGCATTCTGCTAGCATTTCCTGCTGCTCTATTACATTGACTACTTACCCTTAGATCCTCTGAAATAATAACCCCTAAATCCCTTTCCTCAGATGTTGAGGTTAGGACTGTATCAAATATTCTATATTCAGCCCTTGGGTTTTTACGTCCCAGGTGCATTATCTTGCACTTATCCACATTAAAACTCAATTGCCACAGCTCCGAACATTTTTTTAGTTTACCTAAATCATTTGTCATTTGGCTGATCCCTCCAGGAACGTCAACCCTGTTGCAAATCTTTGTGTCATCAGCAAAAAGACATACTTTTCCATTAATACCTTCTGCAATATCACTAATAAAAATATTAAAGAGAATGGGTCCAAGTACTGACCCCTGAGGTACCCCACTGGTAACAAGACCTTGCGCCGAATAAACTCCATTTACCACAACCCTCTGTTGCCTGTCACTCAGCCACTGCCTAATCCATTCAACAATATTGGAATCAAAGCTCAAAGATTGCAATTTATTGATAAGCCTTCTATGCGGAACAGTATCAAAAGCCTTACTGAAATCTAAATAAGCAATGTCTACTGCACCACCTGTGTCTATTATTTTTGTTACCCAATCAAAAAAATCAATAAGATTAGTTTGGCATGATCTCCCTGAGGTAAACCCATGTTGTTTCTGATCCTGTAATCTATGTGTTTTTAGATGTTCAACAATCCTTTCCTTTAACATGGTTTCCATTAATTTCCCCACTACTGACGTAAGACTAACTGGCCTATAGTTCCCCGATTCCTCCCTACTACCCTTCTTGTAAATGGGCACAACATTTGCTAATTTCCAGTCTTCTGGGACGACTCCCGTTAGCAAGGATTGGTTAAATAAATCTGTTAACGGTTTTGCTATTACATCACTGAGCTCTTTTAATAATTTAGGGTGGATCCCATCAGGCCCCATTGACTTATTTGTCTTTACTTTAGACAGCTGCTGTAGAACCTCCTCCTCTGTAAACTGATATGTAAATGTCTCGTTAGTGTTTCCTCCTAACTGAGGTCCCTTTCCTTCCTTTTCTTCTGCAAAGACCGAACAAAAATATTCATTGAGGCAGTCAGCGAGACTTTTATCCTCTTCTACATACCTTCCTTCCTTTGTTTTTAATCTAACTAATCCTTGTTTTACTTTTCTTTTCTCGTTTATGTATCTAAAAAATGTTTTGTCCCCCTTTTTTACTGACTGAGCTATTTTCTCTTCTGCGTGTGCTTTGGAAGCTCTTATAAATTGCTTTGCCTCTTTCTGCCTAATCTTATAGGTTTGCCTATCTTCTTTACTCTGAGTTTTTTTATAATTATTGAATGCTGTCTTTTTGTTCTTCACTATTTTGGCCACTTCTGCAGAGTACCACAGTGGTTTCTTCCCTTTTTTGTTTTTGCTAACAAGCCGAATGCAATTGCCTGTGGCCTTCAATAATGCTTCCTTTAAATACTCCCATTTCTCCTGGACTCTCTTTAAACTCCTCCAGTCTGATAAGGACTCCTTCACACAAAATCTCATTTTAGAAAAATCAGTTTTTTTAAAGTCTAAAACTTTTGTTTTTGTGTGGTGCGGCTCCATCCCTGTTCTTATATTAAACCATACTGACTGATGATCACTAGATGCCAAATTTTATCCTACAACAACGTCCGATACCAAACCTCCATTTGTGAGTATTAAATCCAATATGGCCTCTTTACGGGTCGGCTCCTCAACTACTTGTGTTAGAGATAATCCCAGTAGGGAGTTTAGAATATTTGTACTCCTGGTGCACCCAGCTGTTTTGGTTTTCCAGTTCACATCAGGAAGATTAAAGTCCCCCATTATAATAACTTCCCCCTTCATTGCCATTTTGGCTATTTCCGCAAACAGCAGATTATCTAGCTCTTCTACTTGTCCAAGGGGTACATAGATCACACTTACACGAGCTACTGTATGATTTCCAAATGTTAGCGTAACCCAAACTGACTCTATGTTCACCTCGCTCACTTTTATTTGGTTCGTTTTTATGTTGTTTTTCACATACAGGGCCACTCCTCCTCCTTTCCTACCTTCTCTGTCTTTTCTATATAAAGAGTACCCCGGTATTGTTATGTCCCAGTTATTTTTCTCACTGAACCATGTCTCAGTAACCGCCACTAAATCTACTTTTTCAGCTGCCATCATTGCCTCCAGTTCATTGATTTTATTGACTAAACTGCGAGCATTTATAGACACGACTCTGAGCTTGTCATTTTTTTCCCTGCATGTTGCTTGCACCCTCCGATTTAGTTTTGGGGGACAATCGGGCAGATTGTTTTTTACCCTTTTGTCCCCCCCTCCTAGTTTAAATATTCCTTTGTGAAACCTTTGAACTTCTCACTGAGAACATATGGTCCCCTATGAGTAAGATGCAAACCATCCCAGGACATACTTGAAAACGAGAGAAATCTCAATGTATCCTTCCTGGTAAAATCCTGTATAAATAAATAAATCTTTTTTATACAGTTCCTTTCTGCTCCAATTAGAGCTATCATGGGACACAAAGCCAAATCCTTGCTCCCGACACCAATCCCGAAGCCACAAATTAAATTCCCTATTGCGCATCTGCCTATCCTGAATGTTATGCACAGGCAAAACTTCAGAGAATGACACAGTGGACGCAATCTGCTGTATTTCACCTCCAAGAACACAAAAATGTTCCTTAATCTCAGAAACCTCATTGCTAGCCAAGTCATTTGTCCCTAGATGGACTAGAACGTCCACTTCCCCTTGCTGCTTTGCTTGTTTGACAATATTGAGAATACGTCTCTTGTCTCTACGAGCAGTAGCCACAGGAAGACATCTTACCAAACCACTACTCTCCAGCTCAAGACCTCTTACGATGGAATCACCCACCAACAATTGCCTTCTATCAAGTCCCACCTTTTCCTTTTTTGTCCTTGGTTGCAGTCCTGCATACCTTAGGCATAGGGGATGGTGGTTCCTCAACTATGGTGACTTCAAGCTGAAATGGAAAGCCAGGCTCTGGGTGTTGTAGGATGGGTGCCGTGACGAATGCCTCTTTGAGTGACTCAAAATCCTGCATAGCTTGATCACTCCAGACTTGATTCTGAGCCCCTTTCTTTGTCATGGCCGTGATGGGATACAACAGTAGAGAAACCCTTTATGAACCTTCTATAATAGTTTGTGAAACCAAGGAATCTCTGTATTGCTTTCAAGCCCTGGGGAAGTGGCCATTATTTGATGGCAGATAATTTCTGTGGGTCCATCTCAAAGCCCTCTGGCGTGATGATGTAACCCAAGAAGTGGACTGAAGTTATGTCGAACAGACATTTCTCTAACTTGCAGTATAATTTATTTTCCATTAACCTTTATAATACTGTATGAACATGAGCGTGGTGTGTCTCCACATCAGGAGAGTAAAAACAAAATATCATCAAGATATACAATTACAAAAGACTTGCAAAAAGTCCCTCAGGACATCATTGCTAAAGTCTTGGAAGACTGCTGGTGCATTGCATAAGCCAAACGGCATAACCAGATATTCATAATGACCACTCCGGGTATTGAATACAGTCTTCCATTCGTGGTCTTGCTTGACCCTTACCAAGTTGTAGGCACCTCGAAGATTCAACTTCGTGTATATCTCGGCACCTCTCAATCGGTCAAATAACTTGGATATTAAAGAGATGGGATAGCCATTAAGTTTAGTGATTCTGTTTAACCCTCTATAGCCCATGCATGGTCGTAAATCCCCTTCCTTCTTAGAGACAAAAAAGAATCCTGCTCCTGCAGGAGAGGAGGAACGACGAATTAACCCTCTAGCTAGTTTGTCTCATATATACTCCTCCATAATGTCATTTTCATTTTGTGATAGGGGGTAGACATGACCCCTTGGAGGCATGGTACCTGGCAACAGGTCTATGGCACAATCATAGGGTCTGTGAGGCCTGTAAGATCTCTGATTTACCCTTCTCGAATACCTCTTTCAAGTCATCATACCACTTGCGTACTTCAGTAGAGAGCGGAGGAGCAGTGACTACATTCAAGCTACCTACTGTAGCAGTCATGCCCAGACACCTGGACCAACATTTCGATCCCCAAGATTCCAACTCCCCTTTTCCCCAGTTCACAACAGGGTTATGCTTAGCCAACCATGGATAACCCAATATGATAGGAACAGTGGGTGATTGTATGATTTGTAACTGAATCTTTTCTTTATGCAGAACACCAGTGCTGAAAGATACAGGAACAGTTTGATGCGTGACATGGGGTCTTGTCAACCTCCTACCATCAATACTCTCAATGAGAAGTGGCACTTCTCTCTCAACCAGAGGTACTTGGTGGACAGAAATATACAACACCCTTTGTTGTATATTGATACAGCCGTTATGAGATTAGAACATTTAGAGTCCAGCTTGTGTTTTTTAAGGTTTGTGTTTATCCTAAGGAGGATGAACAGGCTACTGGATACAGAGAGATCGTGTGATGTCTGCGACCTCCAGTGGAAACTTCCGGTTTTCACCATGGGTCTGCGACCTCCAGTGGAAACTTCCGGTTTTCACCATGGGTCTGCAGCCTCCATTTCCAGATGACGTCAACAGTACGCGCCGGGATCATCACGATCTGGCATTAAGGACAGGTTTCTCCCCTGCGGTCCATGCTATATAAGCAGGGACTGGGAGGAGGACGGTAATTCCTCTCTCTCTTTTCTTTTTTGCTGCTTTGCCACTGAAGAAGCGCCCCTTGTGGCGCGAAACGCGTATGGCTTTGACCCTCAGATCTATTTGATTTTATTTCTCTTTTAAACTTGGTACTTTAATTGGTATATCCAACTGTCTTTAGAAAAATAAAAAACATTTTCTATTTACGCTACCAAATTCTCTTGAGATTTATATCTTCTTCCCCTACTGAGGCGTCTAAGGTGACCCCCATCGCCTATGAAGATCTGAACGATCGGGAGCTCAAGGGCAAGCAGGTTGGCCTGTAACAACCTGGGAGGTGATCATATGAGGGCTGGAAGCTCTTGAAAAAATTAGAGTTTCCACTCTGTTACATGTATACATATAAACTTGATTGTGGACATGCAACATTGCACTATGTACTGTGTCTCTTGCATTTGAGGTATCTACTGCACAAGTTGGACGCATACCTGTCGATGTAAGAAAGAATACCTATCTAT
The DNA here is from genome assembly GCA_009667805.1 of Leptobrachium leishanense. Taxonomy (NCBI): domain Eukaryota; kingdom Metazoa; phylum Chordata; class Amphibia; order Anura; family Megophryidae; genus Leptobrachium; species Leptobrachium leishanense. Next base: position 117,955,360 of record CM019068.1, read on the forward strand.
AGAGAATCCATCCTCCAAAGCAGGACATTTTCCATATAATCATCATTGTATGATGTAACGCTCTGTAAGCGTTATTTGCACTTCCCAACAGTTATCCCTTCACTGTATCTCTGTGCATTCTAGTTCCACCTTCATGCCCATTTCCCTCTAGAGTGTGAAGAAGTGCTGCCTATACTTATTTTTGTTTACGGTCATTTTTTGGATATTGGGAAGATATCTCAGTTTGGCATTTATAGCGACCTTCATTTTATCTCTCTCCCTATTTTGTAAGCGCACTACCTTCATTCTATTTGTGTTATAAGTAGGGTTGCACCGATACCGATACTAGTATCGATATCGGTGCCGATACCGGGTACTGCAGGAGTACTTGGTACTCGTGCAGTACCCCCGATATTTTTTCCTGATACCGGAAGCCGGCATTGAGCCGGCTTGCCGGTATCCGAGGGGCTGCGGCGGCTGTCCGAATGCAGAGCATTCGGACAGGCCCTGCAGCTGCTCTCTGCCCTTTGTTTATACTTACCTTCCTTCAGCGCCGCCGGTAAAGTCTTCGCGCGCGCGCTCCTTGGAAGGACCCCAGCCGCGACCACGTGGGACCATGTGATCGCGGCTGGGGTCCTTCCAACGAGCGCGCGCGCGGAAACTTTCCCGGCGTCGCTGAAGGAAGGTAAGTATAAACAAAGTGAGCAGCTGCAGGGCCTGTCCGAATGCCGATAGAGCATTCGGACAGGCCCTGCAGCTGCTCTCCGCTCATACTTACCTTCCTTCAGCGACGCCGGGAAAGTTCCCGCACGCGCTCGTTGGAAGGACCCCAGCCTCGATCACATGGTCCCACGTGGTCGCGGCTGGGGTCCTTCCAAGGAGCGCGCGCGCGAAGACTTTACCGGCGGCGCTGAAGGAAGGTAAGTATGAGCGGAGGGGGGCATATCCATGAGCTGGGGGGCATATCCATGAGCAGGGGGGCATATCCATGAGCAGGGGGGCATATCCATGAGCAGGGGGGCATATCCATGAGCAGGGGGGGCATATCCATGAGCTGGGGGGCATATCCATGAGCTGGGGGGCATATCCATGAGCAGGGGGGCATATCCATGAGCAGGGGGGGCATATCCATGAGCTGGGGGGCATATCCATGAGCAGGGGGGCATATCCATGAGCAGGGGGGGCATATCCATGAGCAGGGGGGCATATCCATGAGCAGGGGGGGCATATCCATGAGCTGGGGGGCATATCCATGAGCTGGGGGGCATATCCATGAGCAGGGGGGGCATATCCATGAGCAGGGGGGCATATCCATGAGCAGGGGGGCATATCCATGAGCAGGGGGGGCATATCCATGAGCAGGGGGGGCATATCCATGAGCTGGGGGGCATATCCATGAGCAGGGGGGGCATATCCATGAGCAGGGGGGGCATATCCATGAGCAAGGGGGGCATATCCATGAGCAAGGGGGGCATATCCATGAGCAGGGGGGGGCATATCCATGAGCAAGGGGGGCATATCCATGAGCAGGGGGGGCATATCCATGAGCAAGGGGGGCATATCCATGAGCAGGGGGGCAATTATCCATGAGCTGGGGGGGCAATTATCCATGAGCTGGGGGGGCAATTATCCATGAGCTGAGGGGGCAATTATCCATGAGCTGAGGGGGCAATTATCCATGAGCTGGGGGCAATTATCCATGAGCTGGGGGGCAATTATCCATGAGCTGGGGGGGCAGGATATCCATGAGCTGGGGCAAATCCATGAGACCTGGGGGCTTTATAGGAGGTCTGTTCTTATTGGAAAGTGTCACATGACATAAAATAAAAGTATCAGTAATTGGTATCGGTGAGTACTTGAACAAAAGTATCTGTACTCGTACTCGGTCTTAAAAAAGTGGTATCGGTGCATCCCTAGTTATAAGTAAAGACAAATAATGTATTTTAATATTGGCTTGCCATTCATATAACTGAAATCCCAGTATATACAGTACTTTTACAGATAGGAGTTTCTGATTGCTGTTAGCAATCAAACTCTTATCACTTTCAGGCAGCCTGCACATGCTGGGATCACTGAGAATGCGACTGACAGTGCTTGACATTTACTGCGATCCCAGCATGTACAGTGCTGTTACTAATAGGAGTGATTGCTGTTAACAATCACACTCCTATCACTCTCAGTCAACCAATACATACCGGTATCACTGAGATACACACACTGACTGAAAAACAGTGCTTGGCATTCATTAGAACTGGCTGGAAAAGTGAGAGATAGAGACGGGCATTGTTCGGGAGGGAGGATGCAAGATGGAGATATGGGCACAAACTAGGGGGATGTGCAGGGTGGAGAGATGGGCCGAGGCTGGGGGCAGTGGCGTAGCGTGGGTTGTCCGCGCCCGGGGCAAGGAAAGAATTGCGCCCCCCCACGCACTGGACCCCTCCATGTCGACTCACTCTACAGCAATAAAACTCACAGTAATGTGCGATGTGTATGAACATATCACAGAGCTGCTTAGCAATAAAACTCACAGTAATATGCAGTGTGTTTGAGCATATCACACACACGCACACACCTAATTAAAGAAAATATCTTTGCAATATACAGTGCTTTTTTCTAGGAAAATAGGTGGGGGGTACTCACCATGAAGCGTCATAAAGTGACAGGCAGCGAGAAGGACTGCGACAAGGACACAACCGCAGAATTTTACACACTGCAGCCTTTTTAAAGACAAATACATGCATTTACACACACAGCCATACGTTCACATACATAATCATATATCCCCTACACAAGAAAGAGGCAGAGGAAAGAAAGGCAGATGTAAGAAAAGGCAAAATAGGCACAGAAGAAAGAAAGAAAGCCGCAGAGGAAAGAAAGAAAGCGGCAGAGGAAAGAAAGAGGCACAGACTGAACCTGGGCCTGACCAGCAGAGAGGTAAGATGGGCACCAAATGACAGTGTGTGGCCCCGTTCAGTGTGTGTCGACCCCCCCGCAGTGTGTGTGTGTGTCTGTGCACAGTGTGTGTCCCCCCTGCACTGACAGTGTGTGTGTGTGTGTGTTACCCCCGCCCCCGACTTCAACAGTTGACAATTTTTTCTGGGGGGGGGGGCACAAGTAGCTGGTCTTGCCTAGGGGGCAAAATAGTCTAGCACTGGCCCTGAGTGTATCAAAGAGCTCCACAGCAATAAAACTCACTGTAATGTGCAGTGTGTATGAGTGTATCACAGAGCTCCACAGCAATAAACCTCAGTGTGATGTGTGCTGTGTATGAGCGTGAGTTTTATTGCAGTGGGTGCACTGTAATACAGTAATGTGCGGTGTGTATAAGTGTATCACAGAGCACCCACAGCAATAAAACTCACTGTAATGTACCGATACCACTTTATTCATCCGCCCTGTTCTGTTTCTCCACCAAAGCACTGAGAATGTGATCTCTTAACTTACTGTTGTGATGAGATGGCGATAGCTCCCAGTCTTAGATGAATTACAGACAGTGACTCAATCCACATGACACCTTGAAGATCTGTTGAAGTTTTATTCCAAGACTGTAGAAAATCCACAACAATATACATCGGATAGGTCAAAAAATCATAGTGAATCTGAGTCCATAAGGCTTGCAAAGGATTACTGGGAAGAGAACAAAGGTGGAGCTATCTGGACAGGAAATCCCTGCACCATGAGGAGGGGAGGAGAGAAACCCAGGGGTAGATAAGACATGTGCAATTCTTAAAGGCATATCACAAGTCATGTGAAACATGACACTCCCCGTCGAAATCTATGATTTCTATAATTCAATAACTTTAGTCAAAGTTCAAAAACAAATAAATGAAGATGCTTTTCCAGGAACATCTGAAAAACAAGAGGGAAGGGAAGAACAAGAGAAAATAATGCAAACATTAACAATTCTTGCAGATCTTCATCTTGATGGTCCAGGCTGTGAGAACAACAGTCAGTGAGTCCATCTTCAGAGGGGAAGGCAGCAACATGCACCAATCCTTCTTACCTCCCTTTGAATCAAATTTATGACTTGTCTTCCTCTTTGGGCAGAAGGAGTACAAGTTCCTTTATAGGCCTGAAGTAAAAGTGTGGAGAATCTTCTTTCATTACTTTAACTTCTACTTTCCTTACTTTCCCATAATTACTTGGCATAGTTTTTGTAATAAGACCCATAGGCCAATGGTTGCGATGAGAATCTGTCTCTTTCAAGAGTACTAGGTCTCCCACTTGTAGGTTGGGTTTGCTAGTTTGCCATTTACTGCGACCTTGAAGGTTGGAAAGGTACTCCATCTTCCAACGGCCCCAAAATGTATTAGCCAGCTATTGAACTTGTTTCCATTGATGTTTGTAAACATTAGGGCAATCAAGTTCTTCTGTGGGTATGGTGGCTATCCCAATTTTTTGGGTAAGAAGAGTGGCTGGAGTGAGCAATACTGGAGACTCTGGATCTGAAGACACAGGGACCAGTGGCCTTGCATTAATTATAGCAGACACCTCTGCAAGAAGGGTGACCAAGATTTCATGGGTAAGTGGGAAGGTTCTCTGGTCTAGTAGCATAGAGTCCAGGATTTTCCTTGCAACTCCAATCATGCGTTCCCAAGAGCCTCCCATGTGAGAGAAGTGAGGTGGGTTGAATTCCCATTTACACTTGTTGTCATTCAAGAAGTTCAGTATTTTTTCTGCTCCTGTAAAATTAGTTCCACAGTCAGCTCTAAGTAACTTTACAGGTCCTCGTACAGAAACAAATCTTCTGAAGGCATTGATGAAACCGGAAGAATCCATTGATTCAATCACTTCTATGTGTACTGCGTGAATGCTCAAGCAAGTGAACAGCACAGCCCATCGCTTATTGTTGGCAACTCCGCCACGAGTTTTGCGTGTAACAACAGTCCAGGGGCCAAATATGTCCATACCAACATTTGTAAACGGTGGATCAGTACTTAATCGATCAGCTGGTAGTTCTGCCATCTGTTGTTGTAGGTGCTTTCCTCTTAGTTTTTGACACTTGACACATTTGTGGAGTATGGACGATATACACCTTAACATCCTGACGTATCCAGAAACCTGCAGATCTTACTGCTCCCTCTGTAAAGTGACGACCTTGGTGCTGAACTTGCTCATGGTAATGCCTAACTAACAGAGCAGTGATGTGATGACGTCCTGGAATAATGAGGGGATTTTTCTCTTCACTGAATGATTTGGACCTTTCAATGCGACCACCGACTCAAAGTAGCTTGTTTTGATCAATTACTGGATTCAATTTGTACAAAGGGCTATCCTTAGATGTGCAATGGCTCGTACAACAGAAGACCACTTGGAAAAGCGTTCAAAACGGTGAGGACTCAGCCTTACCCTTTCTTTCACAGAGGTGTTGAGTGTAACGGTAACAGCTCTAATTTCTTTATCAGATTCTGGTTCAACCAGTTCAAAGGTAGAATTTGTAGAATTTGAGATGAGGTCTTCATTCAAGAGTATTGGTGGGGATAGCCATAATGTGTCCAGAAATGCAGTAGCAGGTACTGCACGCGTACCTCGATCAGCAGGGTTGAAGTTAGTGGACACATAGTGCCATTGTTCAGGTGTAGAGAACTTTCTTATACGTTCCACTCTGTTGCCGACATACACGTGGAACTGTCTTGTCTGATTATGTATGTATCCTAGCACTATTTTGCTATCTGTGTAAAAGTCAAAAGGAGTCTATTTCAGTGTCTGTTTCAAGTTCTATAAGCTCAGCAATTTCCACACCTAACACAGCTGCACAAAGTTCAAGCCTTGGAATCGTATGTGCAGGTTTTGGTGTGAGCTTGGACTTGCCCATGATAAATCCTAGACTTGCTCCACAGCTGGGATCTGTGACCCAAAGATAAGCCACTGCAGCTATGGCTTCATTGGATGCATCGGAGAAGACTTGGATCTCTCTTCTGGTGGCATTCTTTAAAGATGCAGGGGTGTAAGCACGTGGTATCTGGAGTTGTTCTAACGCTCGTAGAGATTGTTTCCAGGATTCCCACCTTTGTTGTTTCTCCTTGGGTAAGGGCGTATCCCAGTCTGAGCTTTCAGAAGCAAGCTGTCTCAGCAGTATTTTACCCTGAATGATGAGAGGTGCTATGAAACCCAATGGATCATAAATACTGTTCACTGTAGACAGAACTCCTCGCTTTGTGAAGGGTTTATCACATGTTGATGCTTGAAATGTGAACGTGTCTTGGTTAACGTTCCAAAGCAATCCAAGACTGTGCTGTGTAATGGAAAGGTCCGTACCTAGTTGGAATTTCTTCACACTGACAGCGTAGTCATCAGAGGGAAAGGCTCTCATGGCCTTGTCGCTGTTCGAAATGATTTTGTGAAGTCTGAGGTTTGCAGTGGCAAGCATGTTCTGGGTTCTAGTGAGAAGGTCAATAGCTTCTTCTTCTGTAGGCAGAGATTTGAGTCCGTCGTCTACATAGAAGTTCTTTTCGACGAACTGTCGTGCATCAAACCCAAATTCTTTCTCTCCTTCTTGAGCCATTTTCCTCAGTCTATAAATTGCTACTGCGGGAGAAGGACTATTACCGAAAACATGTACCTTCATCCGGTAGTCTATGACTTCATCATTGACATCATTATTGCGATACCATCGGAACTTGAGGAAGTTTCTGTTGTCTTCACGGACGATGAAACAGTGGAACATTTGCTGAATGTCAGCCATAATAGCAATTGGTTCTTGTCTGAAGCGAAGTAAAACTCCTATGAGGTTGTTGTTCAGATTAGGCCCAGTGAGAAGACTGTCATTGAGGGAGACACCTTCATGTCGAGCACTTGAGTCGAAGACCACCCTAATCTGATCAGGCTTGCGAGGATGATAGACACCAAAGCATGGAAGATACCAGCATTCTTCTCCTTCCTTAAGCGGAGGTGCAGGCTCAGCATGATCTCTCTCAAACACTTTCTGCATAAAGTTTCATCTCAGGTTTCCGATTCAAACTGCGTTGTAAAGAAGTAAACCGTGCTTCTGAATGTTCTCTGTTGTTTGGTAGTCTCTTTCTTGGAGTACGGAATGGTAGAGGTGCTACCAAGCTGTTGGAAACATCTTGGTGGAACTCTTTACTCATGGTTTTCAGGAATCCTTTGTCTTCCATGGTAGCTGCCAACTCGTTGTCTTTAGATGTTACCTCAAACACTGTGTTGCCGATGTTGTCATCCCAGAAATTAAGAGCTTTCTCTTTGTCCTGTATGATGTGTCGTTGTGTGCCCTTATGAAGCAGTCTTTCCTTCACATGATATTGGTGTAGTCGTCGTGCAGAACAAGAAGTCCGTCCATTCGGCAGGACGTGTGTTTTAAAGGAAGAAACTGAGTAAGATTCTCTGCGTTTGTCTCGACAAACATTGCCTATGATGACCCAGCCTAGATCAAGACACTGAGCATATGGAGCATCATGTGGACCGCTGATTTGTTGACGAACTTTGTGCACCCTTAAGATGTCTCGGCCGAGCAACAGCAGGATATCAGCACTTCCGTTGAGGGCTGGTATTTGGCAGGCTATGTCCTTCAAGTGAGAATGGTGTAAGGCAGCTTCAGGAGTAGGGATCTCCTCTTTGTTGCTTGGAATCTGGTTGCACTCAGTGATAGTGGGCAAAGGTATTTCCACATTGTCGTTCAGAGGAGTAACCACAAGACCGCTGACTCTCCTACCTAAGACTTCTGTAGTGCCGGTGCAAGTAGTTAGGGCATACGGTAGAGCATTTTCTTTTATGTTCAAAAAATTGTCTTGTTGCAAGAGATCTGTTACTCTGATCATCCAGAATAATCTTATAGCCTTTTCAGGTTGACCTCTTGGGTATACACGAACCAAACATATCTTTGCGCAGGATTTGTCACAGAGTCCTTCTCCACAGACTTCCGTACATGAAGAGAACACTGAGGTAGAAGGTGCTGCTTGATCTGTGCGCTCCCTGCCTTGCTTTGTCTCAGGAGGATTGTTTGTGGGCTTAGTAAAGTTGTGCAGATATGGATGAAGAGCTTGTACATGGTCATCGCTGTCACACTCTATGCATTTAATGATAGCTTTACAGTCCTTTGCAAAGTGTTCTGTGGAGGCACAGCATTTGTAGCAGACCCCAAATTTCTTTAAAAGTTCTTTACGTTCTTGTAGGGTTTTCTTTCTGAAGCCAATACTTTTCTTAAGTGGATGCGGTTTGTTATGTATGGGACATTGGGGATTTGGGTTCTCGATGTTCTTGTTTTGTTCAGTCTTTTCAAGAACTGTAGAAGGTGCAGGTAGAACAGTGGTCCTTTTCACTGACACTGGTCCTCTATGGTCTCTGTGTGTCATACGTGTGTTTGTCGGTCTTCTAGGGGGTGAACTGAGAGGGTTACCGTCACCATAGGAGAAACTTGGGTCATTCTTTGTGTCTGCAATTCTTCTGATGAACTCACAGAAGTAGAAAAAAGGAGGAAAGGCAACAGCTTTAAAGGTGGATTTCCATCCTCTGTAATTTTCAGGCTTGTCATCAAACTTGGAGAGGCCTGTCTTTGTGAGCTCTCTGCGAAGCATGTATTTAGCAAACTGCGACATGTCCGTGTTTTCAGACTTCGGGTGCATGAGTGCAGGTGACTTGGGAACATATGTTGGTGCTGAGGCATTCAACACTGGAGCTGGTTTAAAGTTCATTGGCATGTTGGTTTGTAGCTGTGGAGCAGTGTGCTTGCTAGTAGGTACTTGGCTGATGTCAAGGTAAGGTGAGAAACTTGGGTCATTCCCATACATAACAAACCGCATCCAGTTTATTATGTGCATGCTATTGTCCACTGCTTGCTGAGATGCTGCAGTCTGGTGTACTGGAAGATATGAAGGCAAATTGTCTTGGAGTACAGTAGGTGCGGAGAAGAGACCTTGGTTGAGTGCTTTGGTTGCTGTGACAAGGAGCTGACGTTCTGGAGAGGAATGTGAAGAATCTGAGGCATAAGACACAGCTGAGTGTCTGCTGCTACTGTTGTCACTTTCACTAGCAGCCTGTTCTAAAACCATTAATCTTGCCATGGCCGTGGCATGTTCACATTGTTTTTCCAAAAGTTCCATTTCCACTTTGTGGCGTGTGGCTTCAGCTTCCTTGCGTGTGGCTTCAGCTCCCATTTCTGCCTTCTGGCGTGCGGCTTCAGCCTCCATTTCTGCTTTCTTTTTGGCGAAGGCTGCCTGAATTTTAGAAGCTTCAGCATCAGCACGGGCCTTTATGAGTTGTTGACTGAGTGTGGAAGACCTTGATTGTAGGTATTTGGAAGACCTTGAGGAGTGTCTGGTGGATGCAGTGCGGTGGGATCTGGATTAATTTCATGGACCTGTGCGATTCTTACTTCTGCCTTTGTCTTTTTTGCAGCACTAAATTGTCTCTTTCTAGATTGAGCTCATTGAATCGCTTTAGTTCTTCCAGTGACACTTTAGTGTTGTACCGCTTTAAGAGATGAATATATTTAACACACAGTCTTTGATAATTCTGATAAGCGACATCTAATTGCTTAATAGTGCTCTCTAGTTGTAATGCATCATGGCATGGTTGAGAGAGAGCTGACATGGATTTGACATTAGTACACCATAGATCATTCGTATGAGACAGCAACTTTTTTGCGTCAGTTTCAAGATTTTCTTGTACTTTCCAGGTTGGTTTTGTTAATCTTTTTTTTCTTTTTTGTTTGCTTCAGGGTTTAATTCCTGATCTGAAAGGATTTCTGAGTCTGGTAGTGTGTCAGATTGCATGTTGATTTGCTGGAACATTTTGCTGACAAGGAGAGGGTTAATGATATAGTTCTATAGCAGCAGAGAAATGTATCAATTTTGCTCAGCTCAGCTAGGATTTCTAGGCAATGGTTGAAGAAAGATTTGTTTTTGGCTTGTGCACCGATTTTTTTTTCGGTTCGATTCGATTCGATTTTTCGGATTTTCAAACTTTTCGATTCGGCTCGTTTCGACCGATTTCTGTTTCGATTCGGTTCGGCTCGACTCGTTTTTCGTGTACATTTTTTTTTCGGAATATCGACCATTTTTCGGATTTTCGTGTCACTTAGCTCGTTTTTTGTATCGACTTTTCGTGATTTCGGAAATTTTAGTTTTTCGGAATTGTACATGTTTCCGGAATATCGACCATTTTTCATATTTTCGTGTCACTTGGCTCGTTATTTGTATCGACTTTTCGTGATTTCAGAAATTTCCGTTTTTTCGGAATGTCTGTTCTCCTCGTTTCAAAGCAATAAATTTCGATTTGACACATTTCAAGTCCATTCGAAAATTCCGAAAATATTTTGTTTCGGCTCGGAAAACTTTTCGGATCTGCCATTTTCGGATCTAAAAATTTTCGCAAAATCGGCCGCATCCGAAAACACGAATCGGGAAATTTCGTGAATATTCCGAAACCCGAAACGCACATCCCTAGTTTTTACTTTTGGACAAGATTTCACAGTCAAATCAAGTGCAATGCATACAGAGTAATAAACTGGTTGTAGTGTACAGATGCACTGGATAAACTGTAAGGCACAGATGTGTTGAAGATTCACAGCACTAATATCCTGACACTGTTGAATGCTATGCTGGGACTTGCTTGCAGGCACATACAGGCTTGTGGTAATGGCTGCACTGCGTGAGGCTGCTATTTCCATTGTCCCTACAACGTCTCCCTGTGTATCCAGAGCTAGCAAGGATCCTATGGAGGATGTCTGACTGATCTTTCTTGATCTTTTGGTTGATCTAAGATCTTCTGACTGATTATATGATTTTTTGACTGTTCTATTTCTCCACCAAAGCACTGAGAATGTGATCTCTTAACTTACTGTTGTGATGAGATGGCGATAGCTCCCAGTCTTAGATGAATTACAGACAGTGACTCAATCCACATGACACCTTGAAGATCTGTTGAAGTTTTATTCCAAAACTGTAGAAAATCCACAACAATATACAGTTGTGTTCAAAATTATTCAACCCCCAATGCTGTAAAGGGTTTTAGGGAATTTAGTGTACATTTGTAATTGTATTCAGAATTAAATTCTACAAGGACTTTTTAAAGAACCATATGCAACTAAAATGAGATCAATTGGTTTTGTAATACAGTAGTAAATGTTTCTTTTGTGAATTCTTCATTGACACAATTATTCAACCCCTTAAAGACTACCACTCTGAAGAACAGAGGTTCATTCAAGTGTTTTCAATGAGGTATTGAAAACACCTGTGGATGTCACGGAGCAGCAATAAATCATAATAAGCACCAAATAGGCAGCTTTAAAATGAATGTGATACTCAGCTCCTTCTAGACATTTACTGGTGTGGTTACAAACATGGTGAAGTCAAGAGAATGGTCCAGGAAGACAAGAGAAGAGGTGATTACTCTTCACAGGAAGGGCAATGGCTATAAGAAGATTGCAAAGATGTTATCATACCAAGAGAGACCATAGGAAGCATCATTCGCAAATTCAAGGCAAAGGGCACTGTTGAAACGCTACCTGGTCGTGGCAGAAAGAAGATGCTGACTTCGACTGCTGTGCGCTACCTGAAGCGTAGAGTGGAGAAAAGTCCCCTGTGACTGCTGAGGAACTGAGAAAAGATTTGTCAGATGTGGGTACTGAAGTTTCAGCTCAGATAATACGGCGCACACTGCGTAATGAAGGCCTCCATGCCAGAACTCCCAGGCGCACCCCCTTGCTGTCTCCAAAGAATAAGAAGAGTCAACTGCAGTATGCCAAAAGTCATGTGGACAAACCACAGAAGTTTTGGGATAGTGTTCTGTGGACTGATGAAACAAAATTAGAACTGTTTGGGCCCATGGATCAACGCTATGTTTGGAGGAGGAAGAACAAGGCCTATGAAGAAAAAAACACCTTGCCTACTGTGAAGCATGGCGGGGGGTCAATCATGCTTTGGGGCTGTTTTGCTTCTGCAGGTACAGGGAAGCTTCAGTGTGTGCAAGGTACCATGAATTCTCTTCAGTACCAGGAGATATTGGATGACAATGTGATGCAGTCCGTCACAAACCTGAGGCTTGGGAGACGTTGGACCTTTCAACAGGACAATGATCCCAAGCATACCTCCAAGTCCACTAGAGCATGGTTGCAGATTAAAGGCTGGAACATTTTGGAGTGGCCATCGCAGTCACCTGACTTAAATCCGATTGAGAACCTCTGGTGGGACTTAAAGAAAGCAGTTGCAGTGCGCAAGCCTAAGAATGTGACTGAACTGGAGGCTTTTGCCCATGACGAATTGGCGAAGATACCCGTAGATCGCTGTAAGACACTTCTGTCAAGCTATGCTTCACGTTTAAAAGCTGTTATAACTGTAAAAGGATGTTGTACTAAGTACTAAGATTGAATGTCACTTGGGGGGTTGAATAAAACTGATAATGATGTGAGCACAGAAAAGACATTTGTGGTTATTTCATTATAAATGTTATGTTATATTTGTCTGACCTACACGTGCCTCTTTGATTTAATTGTAAGCAAGATGATTGAATGATCAAAATCAATGTCAAACTGGCCAAAACACTCAATTTCAGTGGGGGTTGAATAATTTTGAACACAACTGTACATCGGATAGGTCAAAAAATCATAGTGAATCTGAGTCCATAAGGCTTGCAAAGGATTACTGGGAAGAGAACAAAGGTGGAGCTATCTGGACAGGAAATCCCTGCACCATGAGGAGGGGAGGAGAGAAACCCAGGGGTAGATAAGACATGTGCAATTCTTAAAGGCATATCACAAGTCATGTGAAACATGACATGCCCCTCCAGCATATCAATATATTCAAACCAAAAGCACCCCATATCAATTTATTTAACCCCCAAATTATCCAAATAAATAGCCCCATATCAATTTATTCAATCCCCAATCAAATTATTCAAATATAAAGCCCCATATCAATTTATTCAAACCCAAATTATTCAAATAAAAACCCCATATCAATTTATTCAACCCCCAAATTATTCAAATAAATAGCCCCATATCAATTTATTCAATCCCCAATCAAATTATTCAAATAAATAGCCCCATATCAATTTATTCAATCCGCCAATCAAATTATTCAAATAAAAAGTCCCCATAACAATTTATTCAACCCCATCAAATTATTCAAATAACATCTTGATGTCAGCTCAGCAGTCCGGGACCCCAGCAGGCACAATAGATGTCATTGCGCTAGCGCGATGACATCTATTTCAGGAGCTCCCCCCGGAAGGTGCCTGAAAGAGAGGTCCTTTTGGACCTCTCTCCCTCCCGATCGGCCGGGGAAGGGCACAGCCTGCCCTTCCAAACGGTGGCTCGCTTTAACCCCTTGGGGGTCAGATCACAATTCGGTGCCGAAAAGCGCCGGATCGTGATCCTCTCCCCTTGCAGCATCTGTACTTGAGCCTGGAGACCACACATGGTTAATGGTGGTTGGAGGTCACCTCAAGGACTTCATATGCATTCCATCCTCAGAGCCGAGTGAAGAGGCTCTGAGTCTAGGAAGTACCCCATAGGGGATAAGAAGGGGCAAGTACCGCTGAGTACTGCACAATTGTATTTTCTCTGGCTTATATATCCCCCTCTCCAGGAATCATCTCAGGAGACCGATTATCTACGGAATCCCCTCATTTATATTTCAAATTGATCAAATTTGGACTGTATTCCAAATTGTAGAAAACACAGAACTTTGTGATATGCATAGTTTTAATTTTATCTAAGATGAAGTGTGCACTGTAAAGATTTTATTTACACAATCTAGGATAGATTGAAATATCATTGATTTGATTGAGCTCTCATTACACACGAGCAATTTATTTTGCCTAAGGGATTCTCTTTATATTGTATCCATTTCTCTGTCTGCTGGGTATCCCTAGAGGCTCGCAATTGACACATATTGTCATCACAAACACCACCTTTCCTCTTATTCATTTATTTATTTATAAAGTATTTTACCAGGAAGGATACATTGAGATTTCTGTCGTTTTCAAGTATGTCCTGGGTTCAAGAACATTGAAATGTTACAGTTGTTACAGAAATACAAAGTAATACAATGCAAGATATTAAAAAACAACATAAATATACAGAATAACAGGAAATAAATATGTAAGTAAAATAGTCCTTATGTTACATGTTGACAGGTGCATTCCGCATTGAGGTATGTTAATAGGGAGCTCGAGTGACTTAAGACTGGGGGAAGATTTGATGGCGTCTGGGAGTTTATTCCATAACTTTGGTGCTCTGTAGGAAAATGAGGACCGAGCCACTGTCTTTTTGTATTGTGGTATTGCAAGTAAGGTGCTGGTCCTGGATCGGAGGTTATAGGATGAGTGAGCTGCTGGGGGAAGCAGTCTATTCAGATAGGGTGGCAGCTTCCCAGAAAAGCTCTTAAACACCAGGTTGGAAAGGTGAAGGGTGCGTTTAGACTCCAGCGATGGCCAATTTAGCTCTTTTAACATGTCACAATGGTGGGTCATGTAGTTACTTGTAGTGCAAAGCGGCAGAATGAGTTATACAATGTAGTAAGTTTCTGAAGGTGTGTTTGTGGGGCTGCTGCATACACTACATCTCCATAATCAATAGCCAGCATAAGCATTTGCTGTACAATTTGCTTTCTTACCATGGGCTCAGGCAGGATTTGTTTCTGTACAGGGCACCTAGTTTGGGGTAAAGTTTAGATGAGAGTTTTTCGATGTGGGGGCCAAAGGATAGATTTGGGTCCAACCACATACCTAGATATTTGAGAGAAGTGACTGTGGCCATTTGATTTTGTCCCAACACATAGATGGGGATTTTGCAATTTATGTAGTGTAGGTGCTGTTCCAAAGAGCATCGTTACAGTTTTGTCAGTATTTAAAAAAAGTTTGTTGTGTTTCATCCACTTTTCTACCTCTGTGAATTGTTCTTGCAGCACGGCCTCCAGCTGCGGGAGATTTGGTTTGCTGGTACAGATTACGGTGTCATCTGCGTACATGTGTACAGTCGAGGCTTTGCAGATGTTAGGCAGATCATTTATGAATATTGTAAATAGCAGGGGGCTGAGTATTGAGCCTTGGGGTACACCGCAAGTGACTGGGAGGGGGAGGGAGGAGCTGCCAGAAATGGACACGTATTGCGATCGGTCGGATACATATGATTGAAAGCAGGTTAGTGTGCGAACACCAATACCAGAGTTTTTAAGTTTTTTTAACAAGATGCCATGATCTACTGTGTCAAAGGCCTTGGCAAAATCAAGGAAGATGGCTCCAGTTAGGCTTCCTTGTTCCATCCCAGCTTGGATATCATTGCAGACTTTTAAAAGGGCAGTTGTAGTTGAGTGATTTGGACGAAAGCCTTATTGATCCGGGGTTAAGTAGTTCCAATATTGATAATAATCACGTAATTGTGTGTAGACGCATTTTTCCAAAAAAAATTTGACATTACATGGAGCAATGATATCGAACGGTAGTTGGATACCAAAGTACTGTCACCACTTTTATGGATAGGTACCACTCTCGCAGTCTTCCAGAGTTTGGGTATGTATCCAGTCGCCAGTGATTCATTGATATGGGTTGCAACAGGATTTGCAATTGCTGGCGCACTGATTTTCAGCAGCATTGCTGGTATTTGATCAGGTCCAGACTGGTATTTCATTTTTTGGTTACGGAGAAGTTTAGTAACGACACTGAGAGGCACTGGTCTAAAACTGAATTCCTGTCTGATACAGGGACTTTGCACAGTTGGAGGGGCCTGACCTGGATGCGGCCTTTCTGATCGCATGCCATTTCCTAGCTTGGCAATCAAAGTGGTGGTGTTACGTTCCCTCCAGCCATGCCCACTGGTTATGAGAGTGTAGTGCTCACTCCCGGAGGAGCCGCTGAATTGAACCTCGGGTCAGTCTCCCCGCACTAGGGAATAAATATACACCAGCACTGTTGTGGATTTTATAAGTTATATAGTTTACTGGTCTCAAATAAACTGGCATATATAAAGCAAGCACGGTGTATATATATATATTTACAGGAATTCGGAATGCGAGAAACGCGCAGCGGTAAAAAGGAAATTTCAACCCCTTCGTTGCCGAAATGTAAGTCCCGTACAGGTTGTGTCCCAAGAAGGTGTGCGTGTATGTGTGTGTTGGTACCCGGGTACTAGATTCAACTGGCCAGTGAATGAATTCAGTGTATCTTCAACTAGTCACGTTGGGGCCCTGTAGATTTAAGCAAACTGCAGCGTGCTTTGTTAACTTTACTGTGGCCTGGAAGGCCTCTCACCCATCCGCCAGATAATCTGCTCCCTTGCTCGACCAAGGACGTCTCTCCGCTCAATTTGGCTGGGACTCTGTGCCACCGGATCCGCTTTTCTTACTTGTCTGTCTTTGCAACAAGATTCTCAGCTTATCGCCTGCACTCCCATTAGATCATCGCGGTCTCCTAACTCAGGGTCCAATCTGCAGCTCTGTGTCTGTGCAAACCTCTCAGCGGTGGATTACTAGGTCTCTGGCAAGTCACTGCAACCGATCTCCAGCGTCCGCAAGGCAGCACCTGCGCTCCGGCCTGGTCACAATTGCTCCCCGTCTCACGTACGTCTTGCTCTGTTCACCCCTCGACGTGCACTGGCTCTCCTCCGCACGAGGCTGTGGATCTCTCTCGGTTCTCCCCACCCACTTCCTGTGCCCGCCCCAAAGCATGCTGGAAAACATAGTCCCAATGTGTCCAGTACAGTTTACATTGCGCTTACAAATTGAGTAATTACAGCAAAAGAACTAAAACACCGCTACAAGAGTTTTTCTCCACCCTTTTTAAGTATAGGGTTAATCTGTTTGGCTCCCCGCCCCTGGAGTCTCGGTGTACTCTGACTATTCTCTTGCTTAATCCCTTTTTGCGTTTTGTATGTGTGGTCTTCAGGTTCTGGTTTGTTTGTACCACACTACAGACTCTGTTGCTTATGTTTCTGGTTCTGGTGTTAGACCTAATCGCAAGGCATCCAGTGGTTTGTGCTGGTTGCAGCATAATCTGTTTCTAGTGAAGTCCTCCCATGCAGGTTGTATACTATATTCCTGTCTAGTCTGGTGTTCTGTGTCTGTGTATCAAGTGCAGCAATTTATTGTTTTTGTAGAGACCACCTCAAGGATCTCTTTCCAGTACTATTGTTGCTAGATCCTTCCTGTCTAGTCTGGTTTAACCCTGTCCTCGTGTATGTTTCCCACCCTGTACTCTGTGTAGATTAGAAGGCCATTCACGGACCTTATCCCAGAGCAGGGCGTTCCTCGTGTGTGTATACAGTCTTGTCTTGTCTGGTTATTTCTGTATCCCGTGTTCAGGCCAGGGTTCTGCATTATGCAGAGAAACACATACTGGCCTAAAGAAAAAAGAGTGTTCCGTGCACGTTTTAGGCTAGGGTCAAACGAACGCATTTTTCGCATCAACTGTCAAAAAGTGCGTCCGAACGCAATGACATATTTTTTTATGGTGGACTGAAAGAGGTCAAATGATGCGCATTTTCGGGCGTTTTTTTATGGATCATCAATAAAACACTTTTTGCGTCTGGACTTTATGTAGGCCGGGCATTAGCAGCGTCTGACGTCTCCTAATCACGCACACACGCCGCAATGCAGACGCAGCACACTCTGTACGTCAGTACTAGCGGTTCGACGTTCTTGCAAAAATGTGTTTGTTTGCCGCTTGCGTTGCGCGGCTGAACTTTTGTGTGGCCGTACTTCGTATATTGCCCGTCATTGGCCGTCATTTGCTGCTACTACGGCCGTGATAAAGTGCGGCTCAACGCACATTCAAAATGCGTTAGTCTGACCCCAGCCTTAGCCTCCCTGGCGGTATTCCCGAGTGTGACTCGGGGTTAAATTTCACTACCGCGAACGGTAACCCTGAGCCACACTTGGGCTGGATGCATACTTACCTGCTCCTGGCTCCCTCGCTGTCCCCTGCAGTGTGATCGCGGAGAGCTGCTTCCTGGTAAGGCTCCCTGCGAGTCACACGATGCAGGGGGCGGGACCAACAGCAAACTTAGAAAAAATTCATAAAACACTGTAATCCAAAGTGCAATGTTTATGAACGGCCACTAGGTGGCACTACAGGGTGAGAAACAGACCATACATCATCTCACCCTTGTTTTCAGACAGATTTCAGTGTTTTTAGTTGTATTTTATTGAATATCATTTATTTGCATTATTTTAGATAATTATTTTTGGGATAATAAATTATTATGTCGTGTTTCAAACTTTATCGGACTCAGTGTATTTACTATTTATTTTTTGATTTATTTATTTATAAAGGATTTATAAAGGATTTGAAGCAAGCCTTACTGCCTAGTATAGTGAGCCCTACTGCGAACAGGGAGCGGCGTATTCGAGCAACTGACTTTCTGCACAAGCTATCTCACGACCTTTGAGTGGGTCACCGACAGACACCCCTTGAACAGTGGGCAGGACTGTTGGCTTCATGTCTGAGTGGGGAATCCCAGAAAGCCTATGAGGATCTGCCTTACAGTCAAGCTCACGCCTGAAAAGAGAAATCTTAACGCGTATTGGAATAACCCCCACGCTACAAGCTCAAAGGTTTCATAAGTGGGCTTATGACTTGGAAAAGCCTACTAGGACCCAAATGTATGAGCTGCTGAGATTTGTGCATAAATGGTTGCAACCAGAGACAAACTCGCCTACAAAAATCGAGGAGATGCTGGTTATGGACCGCTTCCTCAGGAATTTGCCTACAGGACTGCGACAGTGGGTCACCCAAGGAGACCCAAAGGATCCTGAGGAGATGATGTGTCTGGTTGAGCTGTATGTGACTGCAAAGGAGCTGCACACCCATGAACCTCAGCCTAAGCCCAGATATCCTAACAGCCAGGCCAATAGGAAACCTGGCAACAAAGGACAAAGCCCTGTGTCCAGCATGGAGTTATATGACTATGTAGGTAACAGGTACCAAATAAATCGGCAATGGGTGTGAGACCAAACTGAGGAGCAAATAATCTGTTTCAGGTGCCATTTGTCAGGACATCTAGCCCGCAATTGCAGTCAGGGTGATGAGCCCATGCAGTGTGATGTAGGAGCATGAACCCTGCATAAGACTGTATTAACCTGTTCAAAACTGTGTGTGATAACAAGTACTGGTAAGGTAACGTTAACCATTTAAGGACTGTGAGGGTTGAAGGGAACGGTGTTCAAGCGCTCCTTGATTCTGGGAGCGAGGTCACGTTGGTAAAGGGCACTCTGCTCCAGCCTGAAAAACTTGATTGCAGACAAACTGTTAGTATTGTTTGTATACATGGGGACACCCATTTGTACCCCACGGCGGACGTAGAAATAATCACTGATGTGGGGGTAGTACCTGTATTGCCTTATGATGTTGTGATAGGAAGAGACTTTCCTCAGTTCTGTCCATTATGGGAAAAGTCCTCATTACAGCAGAAACCGTGCTCTGAGGAGGAGCAGGAGGTAGAGGGGTCAGATGCTATTTTCCCTTTCTCTACTATTGATTGGGAGCCTTGGAGAAAGCCAGAGTCTCCCGTGGTATGTTTTGACGATGACGAGGATGCGCCCCATAATGATGATCCTGTAGAAGTGGAGCTTCAGGATATTGGAGTCCATCCTGGCAACTTCCGAGCTGCCCAGTGGGAGGACTCAACTTTGGCTATGGCAGGAGAAAATGTGCAAGTCGTAGAGCATGATCTGGTGAACCCTGGCAAACCATTATGTTTTCCCTATTTTAAAGTTAAAAACAATTTGCTTTTATAGGGTGCAGCAAAAAGGGGCTGAGTAGTGTCATATCCTCAGCCCCTGCTGTGCTGCCTGGGGGGTCTGGGCAAGGTCCCATGCCAAGAGCTAGCCGACTGCCAGCACTGGGAATGGCCAAGCGGCGTCCGAGGGGGCGCGGCCTGGCATGGTCACGCGGAGCCACCGGGTTTAAAACAGGGCGCGAGGAGTTGTCTCGTCGCCCTGTCGTGGAGTTCTGTTCCCGCATCACTACTGATCCCGTGTATTGCTTTATTGTTGCCAACCTGTTTCTGGATATGATCCTTGCTCTTGCTTTTTGACCCGGCTTGTTTTGACCATTCTTATTGCTGCTCGATTACGATCGCCTGTGTGGTGCTTTGGTGGTGTAACCCCATGTTTGCCGCTGGGCTGTTTACACGTTACTGGGGTGTTGTCCCTTCTCGTTTGTGGGTATTATCTGTGGCCTCATTAGGTTCCTATACCCAACCCAGGGCTCATGTTTTCTTGCCACACATTTCTGTAACAACTGTGATCGAAAGGTACTGTTTGTATTGTTATGGAAAGTTTGGTGTTTGCGCATAAAGTCCTGGTGCACTAAAAAAGGTACACTGCAGTATTAAAGTGCGCCCAGTACAAACAAATCTGTCACTATAAAAATACACGCTATATCTAGCTCTTTCTGTATAAGAACGAAGTACTTCTCTATCCCAACTGGAATCAGACAGACACGCTGCTTCAAGCTGAAAATCCTGTGTCCAAGTGAGCTGTGGCTCCTGGATTGTTTAATTTATTTTAGACAATCGCACACGCCCAATAGCCCCCTGGCTGTACAACAGAAGAGCCAGGTTGCCCAGTAATTACATTTACATATCAAAAGGACAGGGGCGTAGACCAGTATGACCGACCGGCCTCCTGGAGATGACTCATCCCTGAGCCATCTCCATGATCCCCGTCAGCCATGTTTGTCCCCATCCCCCGTCACTTGTCACTCGTCAATATGGACCCCATTCAGATACTGCTCAGAGTGATCAGTATCTGAGTGAAGATCAATCTACGTGTTCCTACGGGTTATGGACATATCTGCGGGGACAAATAAAGTTATTATCTCAACACGGTACCAGTGTTGAGGCAAGGCTTAAAATGTCTTAAAAGCAGGTATGTCTCTAAACCCAAAAGAAGGTTTTCATACTTACATAGTTACATAGTTACATAGTTATATAGGCTGAAAAAAGACATGCGTCCATCGGGTTCAGCCTCTCCCACATAACCTACTGCTGTTGATCCAAAAGAAGGCAAAAAACCCAGTCTGAATGCTTGCCAATATGCAACATACTGGGAAAAAATTCCTTCTTGACCCCAGAATGGCAGTCAGATTTCTCCTTGGATCAAGAAGCTTTTACCCACATATTAAATATTATAACCCTTAATATTCTGTGTCTGCAGGAAGTCATCCAGTCGTTTTTTAAAAGTCTGTACAGACTGGTTTGGATTTAAAACCACATTCAAATCCAACACAGGGAGGCAGATGACAACTTATTACGCACATCCTAGAATATAATGTCCACATAATAAAATTTCCACGACAGTATGCAGCTCATGTTCAGTGTGCACTCCTCGCTAAATATACTCGATGCTGTATCAACGATAGAACCTGATGGGTATGTATTGCCTCTGAATATCATACAGTACCGTTGACCTGCTCCAGATTATCAGAAAACGTTAAAGCAGCACATTTCCTGACTGCCCTGCAGTCCGTGCAATTCACCAACTGTCTGACGTATCTTTGTATTTCTGAACGTGCTCTAAGTTGTTTGTCTCGAAACCTTTAGTGCTTAGTAGCTACTCAGTGGTTTGCTCATCATCCCTGTCTCGAGCATATAAGTCTGAAGATACCAAGCAGTGTTTAAACGCCAAGCAGATTTATCAGTCCTTAAGGATCTCAACTATGATACTCCTTTGTGGGCGCTACTCCCCCCGTTACAAGGAGCTGGACTAGTTGTTGGTTCCAGAGACCCATAGAAATACTGTTTTGAAGCTGGCTCACAACCATGTGCTAGGAGGTCACCTTGGAGTGGATAAAACAAGGGAAAGGGTTCTTAAGTGATTCTATTGGCCAGGTATTTTCGCTTCCATTGAAAGGTTTTGTAAATCATGCCCAGAGTGTCAACTCAAGGCTCCGAGTAAGGGTTTCCGCAACCCTCTGGTACTCCTACCTGTCATAGAGGTACCATTTGAGCGAATTGGTATGGACTTAATAGGATCATTGCTTAAGTTCGCTAGGGGGCACCAATATATCTTAGTCATTGTAGACTATGCCACACGGTATCCCGAGGCAGTGCCTTTATGAAACACATCCTCTAAGAATATTGCCAAGGAGTTAATGCTGATGTTCAGCGGGGTGGGCATCCCAAAGGAGATCCTTACAGACCTAGGGAGCTCCTTTCATGTCTAGACTCCTTAAAATCAAACAACTGAAAACATCGGTATATCACCTGCCTGGTGGCCTGGTGGCGAGATTTAATAAAACTCTTAAAGCCATGCTACGTAAAGTAGTAGATAAAGACGGAAAGAACTTGGATTGTCTGTTGCCTTACCTAATTTTCTCTATTCGGGAAGTTCCACAAGCTTCCACTGGGTTTTCGCCATTTGAACTATTGTATGGTAGACATCCCAGGGGCATTCTAGATATAGCTAAAGAGACATGGGAACAAGAGCATACACCTCACCATAGCGTGATAGAATATGTTGCCCAAATGCAAGACCGAATAGAAGCAGTCCAGCCTATAGTCAGAGAAAATATGGAGAACTCTCAAAGGGCTCAGCAAGCCAGTTACAATAGTAACGCGCGGTTACGGAAATTCAAACCAGGGGACAGAGTTCTGGTCCTGATCCCTACCATTGAAAGTAAATTCCTGGCCTGCTGGCAAGGGCCTTATGAGATTATTGAACAGATAAATGAAGTGAACTATAAAGTAAGCCAGCCGGGTAGACGGAAGGTAGAACAGATCTACCACATTAATTTATTGAATCCCTGGGTAGAGCGTGAAGCTCTCTTAATGTCTAAAGGTAAACCCACTTACGCCACTAGTGGGAAGGAACCTGAGGTGTATATTGCTGAGACTCTTGCCCCTCATCAGAAACAGGAAGTGAAGGAGTTTGTGTCTAAGAACAGAGATGTGTTTTCCTCAGGAAAAACACGTTATCACCCATGACATCATTACAGAGCCCAGGAAAAAGATTAATCTAAAACCGTACAGGATCCCAGAGGCTAGAAGGGAAGCGGTTAGCGCAGAGGTGAAAAAGAGCTCGAGATGGGCATTCTAGAAGTCTCACAAAGTGAGCGGAGCAACCCAATTGTGTTGGTGCCCAAGCCGAAAGGGGAAATACGGTTTTGTAAACTGAATGAGATATCGAAGTTTGATGCCTACCCTATGCCTTCGGTTTGATGAGCTTATTGAGAGGTTGGGTAGAGCCAGATACTTAAGCATGCTGGATGTGACCAAGGGCTACTGGTAGGTTCCCTTGGCAGCGAAAGCAAAGGAAAAGACAGCCCTTTCTACCCTGTATTGCTTAATCAATCAGCAATTAATTTATTATTTAATCAACAGGACACGAGACTGACTGGTGAAAGTAAAGGGTAAAACTTTTATTAAACCGTTAATTAACACAATATACATATATATATATGTATATATTACACATACACAATTAAATGGTAGGTAAATACATCAAAACCCCGAGGACATTCTTGAAACCAGATTATCACAGAAACTAACACACGTATAAATCCATATCAATTCATCAATCAATGCAAATGACTCAATTAATCAATTAACGCATCAACCTGAAACATCACAGTATTCACACATCTGACAATCAAGAGTGTTACACATATTAGGGAACATCGCCGTAGTTCCCTAATCACAATTAATTAAACCATTAAGATTCAAATGTAAATGCTGAGTCTGGCTGAGAGTAATGAGACACACATGACATTAAAACATGGTCTGAAAATAACCTTGATACAAATAGTTCATTAGTTGTGATAGTCAATTAACCCTTTTAGCTGCAGATGTAAATGTTGCCTCAGTGATGAGACACACACATGAACGACATTAAATCATGACAAATGACAACAAAAGAATCCTGCTACAAATTGGTTAGTAGATATAACACAAGTCACTAGTATTATTAGGATAAGCCATAAACACGTGTAACTAACTGATAGCAATTTAGTAAATTAATTATTAGTACTGGATAATATGGAAAAACTAGATGGTTAGAGAGATTAGACATTAATACAAAAAGCTACATCATTTATACGTTACCAAGGAGAGCTTTATCATTCTGCATATAAGGCTGGTTTGAGATCGCATTGTCTTGAGAGCTCGGGCAAACTCGGAAACTTCCTTCTCTCCCCTTTTTCCTGCTACTTCCCTAAACATCCCTGGACTTTTTATACAATACAAATACACAGTAGAATTCATACTTCACTGGCTGAGACAGGGTGGCCAATCCTGTTCTCAGCCTGTCAATCAAGATTAATTAATCAAACAGAATTCTCTTGCATATTTGTTTTTGTATCTGTCCTATTAGATATATTACCTATTAGATATTACCCATAGAATTGGGAAATTGAGAATAGTCTTGGGCTCGGATAAGCACACCCAGTCTGGCTTCCTTCCATTGTTAGCTATACATAGTGCTATGGCATCCTGGAATCAGTTTCTTCTCACAGACACAAACCCTAAACTAATTTAACCTTCCCATGAGAATCAAACAGTCAGTAAAATCTGATCAATTATTTCTATATATTGGGCTTATAAAATGCATTGTAACACATACCCCTGAGGGGTTATTTCAGTGCAGAGTACTGCCATTTGGGTTACATGGTGCTCCAGCCACATTCCAGCATATGATGGATAGGATACTAACGCCCCATCGAGAGTATGCAGCTGAATACCTTGACGACGTAGTGATTCACAGTGAGGACTGGGAAACACATCTGACTAGGGTTCAGGCAGTAGTGGATAGTATCCGGGCTGCCGGTCTAACAGCTAACCCTGCAAAGTGCTCTTGGGGTTTGGAAGAGGCCAAATATCTGGGATATACAATTGGTCGCAGGCTCCTCAAACCCCAGCAAAGTAAGGTGGATGCCATTGCCAATTGGCCACGTCCCGTCACCAAGAAGCAAGTGAGAGCATTCCTGGGTTTAACAGGCTATCATCGTTGGTTTATTCCCAATTTTGCTACCATTGCCAGCCCTTTGACAGAGCTTACTAGAGCCAAAAGCCCCATCATGGTCAAGTGGACCCAGAACAGGCCTTTCAGATCCTGAAAGAAGCCTTGTGTGCTAGTCCTATTCTGGTAGCTCCGGATTTCTCTAAGCAATTTGTTGTACAAGCAGATGCGTCAGATGTGGGTTTGGGTGCTGTTCTCTCTCAGGTGATCTTGGATTACCTGGTAATAGTCTGGGACCTCTTCAGTGGAATTTCAGATAAAAGTACAACATTCATAATGCATTGTCATTTCACATAATCCATTTAATGCAGCACTTATCTGTTCCAATGCTATATCAGGAAGAGGGAAAAGGGAAGTGCTCATGCCACTGTACAGAGCACTGGTGAGACCTCACTTGGAGTACTGTGTGCAGTACTGGAGACCGTATCTCCAGAAGGATATAGACATCTTAGAGAGAGTTCAGAGAAGGGCTACTAAAATGGTGTACGGCTTGAAGGAGAAAAGTTACCAAGAAAGGCTTAATGATCTTAACATGTACAGCTTGGAAAAAAGACGAGACAGAGGAGATATGATAGAAACATTTAAATACGTAAAGGGAATCCACAAGGTAGAGGAAGGGAGTATATTTAAAAGGAAACAAAATAGCAAAACAAGAGGACATAGTCTTAGATTAGAGGGGCAAAGGTTTAAAAGTAACATCAGGAAGCATTATTTTACTGAGCGGGTGGTGGATACATGGAACAGTCTTCCAGTAGAAGTGGTAGAGGCCAAAACAGTAATTGAATTTAAGCAAGCATGGGATAGGCATAAGGCTATCCTAAACAAAAGATAAATCCAGGTTAAGTATCCATGTAATTGGGCAGACTAGATGGGCCGAAAGGTTCTTATCTGCCGACATTTTTCTATGTTTCTATGTTTCTATCATGTATCATTTGTACCTTTCGAATTTCTCGCAGTTCAGAATTCAACAATTGGATATCTTTGCTGGTCAGATTTAACATCTCATCCATCAACACGGAATAATTATTCATTCTCCTCATCAATTCTATTCCCCAGCCATTATTTTGTTATTTACCTATGCTAGTAAGAGACGTATATTTTGTTAGTAAGAACTCAGACGAGTTAGGCTTTGTTTTTCTGTTTCATTTTGTTATTCTGTGAAGGCCAACAAATAAATGCTAAACCGTGGAAAGAGACTGTGTGCCAAATTTATTGCCCTAGAGGACAGCGCTATAGCGCCCCCTGTGACTATATATATGTTTCAGGGTTATTCAAAGAGAGATGATCTGGCCCCAAAATGTAACCGAACACTGAATTTCAGCGTACGGCTACATTTCCTGGCCATTCGGCTATTCAGAGAGCAGGCAATTCGCCAAATGATGCCATCCCAACAACCCAAACCATGGGCGATTTGCCCTCTCAGGGCAAATGTGCCATCCCCACATCTTGAACACAAAGACATTCCACAAATCGGTAGTTTCTCATACAATTAAGACAGATTATTTAGAGTTTGGATAGATCCTGTCACTGTCCTCTCCCTAAATGCCTTTTCATCACTGATAAGAATGCAGATGGCCTAATGGGTTCTTTGTATTCAGCCAAGGCTCTATGACCTTGGTGTTTCTAAATTATACTAGAAACACTGTTTATTATATACTGTTTATTCAAGCCAAATTCTCTATTTAATTGCTATGTCAGCAAGTCTCTGGAATGTATAAAATCTAAGCAAACCTTTCTATGTCAGCTAATATTTGCTATTTACAATTACGTGAATCTCAGCTCAACCCAAGATGGCTGCTAAGGAACAAGATGGCGGCTAATTTCTGGTCTGTTCCTGTTACATTCCCCCCTTGGCTAGGGTGTCAGGTTCTCCTCTCCTGGCACCCTTAGCCACTAACCTATATATTATAAATTAGCAACGCCTTGTAGTCAGGGGGTGTCTCCTTCATTGTAAACAAATCAGGAGTGACCATCAATGGTATCCTCTTTGTAGAAGTAAAAGCTTTCGTGCATATGGGCCACAAACACAACCCTACCCGGTAGAGTATAGCTCCAATTATCAGTATCACAATAACCATTGTGATCATAGATCCAGCTCGGGAAATCAACTGGAGAATAGATCCAAACCAATCTTCAAATGGCCCGAATCCTTGAAAAGGATTAACTGCCTAACCTTATTCTGCAACTGGGCCACTTTCTCTTGGTGATCTTGGATTACCTGGTAATAGTCTGGGGCTCTTCAGTGGAATTTCAGATAAAAGTACAACATTCATAATGCATTGTCATTTCACATAATCCATTTAATGCAGCACTTATCTGTTCCAATGCTATATCATGTATCATTTGTACCTTTCGGATTTCTCACAGTTCAGAATTCAACAATTGGATATCTTTTCTGGTCAGATTTAATATCTCATCCTTCAACACGGAATAATTATTCATTCTCCTCATCAATTCTATTCCCCAGCCAGTCCATGCCGGAAACCATGCCCATGCTTGATCCCCTTTTGAGAACAATTCCCGCCTCTGTCTACCAAAAACCAAGGGGTACCTAGGGTGTAGTGTAGTGTCTGGCAATGCACCATCTCCCTGTATCCTCTGTATAGGAACCAGCCTGGCCACATAGCACATACTTGTAAGAGCCGGTGGTATCAATTTGTAACATATCTTCCCACAGTATACATGGAACCCCCCGGTTATCAAAAATGGGGCCATATAATCCTCTCCATTATAGACTTCCACCATCAGCTTAATCAATTGATGTAAAAGGTACCTTGCGTTCTGCTGATTAGTGATAGTGTTTGCAAGAATAAATCTCCATGCCAGGGCTGGATTGGCTGGAGTAATAATAACTCTTCCTATATTTGACCTCGGTGTAGATTAATTGGCTGTTAAATTAAAACGGCTGAACTGGCATGGGTTGTTCTCAATCTTTGAAACTTCCTTTTCCCTCCCTATCTCAAAGCAACAATCAGGGGAAAACATAGGGCCAGTTATTGGTAGGGATGCACCGATACCACTTTAAGACCGAGTACGAGTACCAATACTTTTTAAAAAGTACTCACCGATAAGAGTACCGATACTTTTATGTCATGTGACCGCTTTCCAATAAGAACAGACCTCATATAAAAATGCCCCAGCTCACATGTATATATCCCCCCCGAGATATATATATATATATAGAATGCCCCCAGCTCTCATGGATATTGCCCCAGCTCACATGGGTATTGCCCCCAGCTCACATGGGTATTGCCCCCAGCTCACATGGATATTGCCCCCAGCTCTCATGGATATTGCACCCAGCTCTCATGGATATGCCCCGGCTCTCATGGATATGCCCCCAAAGGTCCGGTCGCACTGCTGTGATGCATTCACATGTCCGCCGGGCGCATCTGTGATGCTGCCTCTCGGCTGGAGGCAGCGTCACCGAAGCACCGGTGGCCACGTGATCGCGCCACAGCAGCGCGACCGGACCTTTGGAAGGGGTGAGTATTGCAGCCGCCGGAGTGGAACGCTGGCCGCGTGCTTTTCATGCACGCGGCCAGCTTCCCCAGCCCTGCGGATACTGGCAAGCCAGCCCAGCGCTGGCTTCCGGTATCAGGCGGGGTTTATCAGGCCATTTGCACGAGTACTAAGTACTCGTGCAAACGGCAGTATCGCACCAATACCGATACTAGTATCGGTATCGGTGCATAGTTATTGGATACTCAGGTAATTTCCCGGCTTCTTCCAGCTGGTATCATTCAGTGGTTGGACCTTGATATTTTCAAAAGAAGCCAAAATAAATGCCACCTTCACTGCTGTGGGAGTGGATAATAGAACAAGGTAAGGACCCCTCCATCTCGGGCTTAAGGGGTCAATCTTCCACTCCTTCACCCATACCGAATCATCTGGAAAATACTTATGCAAGGGTGGATACAAAAAAGGAGGTAGATTATCACCAACCTAGATATTCAATTTCTGCATTGTCTGACCCAACAATAACACCTGTTCATTCAGTTTAGTTTCACCTATTGCCTGAAGGTCCCCCCTTAGCCCATTAATCAGAGGGGTTAGCCGCCCGAACAGGAGTTCGTACGGACTTAATTTTAATTGTGGGGTTGGCCTGCATCTAATATGCAACAAAACTATTGGCAGCACATACAGCCATCCCCGTGATATCTCTTGGCACATTTTTGCCATCAAAGTCTTTAGAGTTCTGTTCATTCTCTCAACTTTTTGGGAACTCTGAGGCCTGTAGGCTGTGTGTAGCTTCCAAGTGATGCCCAGCAGACGGGCAAGTTGTTGTAAACAAGTTTGAACAAAAGCAGGACCATTATCTGATCCTATCTCAAGGGGTAGTCCATAGCGCGGGATAATTTCCCTCAGGAGGCATTTCACCACCTCGGCTGTCTTTTCAGTTCTAGTGGGGTAAGCATCAACCCATCCAGTTAGCGTACACACCATCACAAACAAATATTTGTATCCTTTACAGGGTGGGAGCACCGTAAAGTTTATTTGGAGCGACGCCATTTGGGACAATCCAATTGGTTGCATTCCTGGAGGTTGTGATGGGCCTGTTCCTGGGTCATTCTTAGCGCAGGTTATACACTGGTGGGCTATTGTCTTACAAATTACAGAGAGTCCAGGCACATAGAAATGTAGTTCTAACTGCTGTTCCATTATTTCTCTTCCTCCAGGAGTACTGGCGTGGAAAGCTCTGACAATTTCTGGCGCTAGTGTTGCGGGGAGGACAATCTGATTGCTGGTCAACTGGAACCATCCATTTTCTCCATATTTGCCTGGTTCTTCAGAGAGCCATTTCTTTTCCTTTTCTGAATACACAGGTTTCCATTCGTTCAATGGGGTTGGTAGTAATGGAGCTACGATGGAGTGCGATGTCTTGTAGGTTTCAAATTCTTCTTGGAGTCCCCAACTGAACTCCTCTTTTGGGTGATAGTGTGACCAGGCGAAAAAGAGCAGATCTTGCTGTTCATGCTTGTTCTTCACAGTGAGTAGAAAGTAATTCTCTAAAGCTCTTCATACTTGGCAGACGTTTTTCGATAAGTATTTCCCTCAGGAAGAACTTCACTAGCGGGGCTTGATATTTTTCAGCTCTCAATTCTCCCAAACTTTGCAGGATACGAGTAATTCTCAGATTATGATGAGTATTGGACATCAGATTCTCGAACCTTGCGGAGAAATTTTCTGCTCGCTCAACTTCAGTTTGTTCCGATTCTTCTTCATCCTGAGGTGTTACTCATTATAGTCTTTTCAAAATATGTCAATGGGTGAGAATAAGGGTTCTTTCCTTGATCCGTGGTAGAAAACAGCCATTGAATATAGTCATGGTTTCTTTCAAGGAGCGCATAATTGTTATGCCAGTTATTGAGTATCACTTCAATTTATTCACCGTTGGGTTCAAATATTGTCCTGTTCATGTAGAATTCATAATTTGGTGCTGCTTTAGGGGTTAGAACTTCTTGTTTACATGACGTCATACATATTTTGCTGCTTTGTTCTTGCTTTCCAGAATTTTCATCAACAAATTTTGCCACTTCTTTTGCAGCTTGATCAGCCATTCTGTTACCTTTTGGAATTTCATCATTTCCTTTCTGGCGTCCTCTGCAAAGCATAATACTGACAGCACTGGATTTCCAAACAGCATCTAGGAGACTCAGTATTTCTGCGGAATACTTGACTTGTCTTCCCGAGGAAGATAGCAGACCTCTTTCTTTGTACAGGGCACCATGTGCATGGACAGTCATAAAAGCATATTTTGAATCAGTATATATATTCGCTCTTTTGTTTTCAGCCAATTCCAAGGCCCGAGTCAGAGTAATGATCTCTGCTAGTTGTGCTGTGTGGCAAAGGCCTTGCTTCCAGAATTTCTTCCATTGTGACAACTGCGTAGGCGGATAGTCTGTTGCCATGTTCCATATAAATGCTTCCATCCATGAAGAGTTGCAGGTCGTATTTGTCTAGGGATACATCGCTTAAATCAGGCCTGCTGCTGAACACTTCTTCGATGACTTGAAGACATTCATGACTTGGATCTTCTTCAGAGTCTGGTAGCAATGTTGCAGGGTTCAAAGTAGCAATGAGGTCCAAAAGAACACGTGGATTCTCACACATCATGGCTTGATACTTTCTCATCCGGCTATTACTGAACCAATAACTTCTTTTGACTAGGGATGAGCCGAACACTCCCCGAGTTCGGTTCGAGCCCGAACCCGAACCTCCCATTTGTTCGGGTCCGAACCCGAACTCGAACTCCATGCAAGTCAATGGGGCTGAAAATTCGGTTTTTAGAGTGCCCTCCAAGAGGGCATATATGCTACATATTTGCCATAAAAGGTGTATGGGGGTCCGGGTAGTGCCCTGGGGGACAGGAAACAAGAACAAAAAGTAAAAAAAAAACGTTTTTAAAGGGACAGTGAGTTTTCCATGAAAAAAGGGTTAAAAATAAAACCCAAAAATTCCTTCAAATATCGTGCCTAGGAGGTCCCCATAACCTGCCCGTGAAGTGGCGGATTTCTAGGATGTATAGAAACACTTAAAAACAAAAAAATGACGTTTCATATGACGGTAAATGCTTTTCCTTTAATCTATCCATAAACAACTGCTTGGGGCGACAGTCTGTATGAAAAGAGGAGACATTTTCGTAAACGCAGAAAAAGTTTACTGATTTTTCTGGCTAAATTATTGTGAAATATATGCAGGCTTTGAATGAAAGTAACAATAGGTGCTTTAAAATTGGTCCTTTAGCTTCCCCAACCGTGCCGTCACACCGTAACCCCTCTGAGGATATGAATCTGATACAGGCGTCAGTGGCAGTGCACCCAAATATTGTGCTTTTGGTGCCAGGCCTGCAAGTACTATCATACAGTAACCCCTCTGTGGTATTGTGGAAGAATGCAGAGGTAGACCATGTGGTCCTATATTGAAAAGATATGATTCTGGTCAAGGCGTCAGTGCACCCAGATATTGTGCCTTTAATGCCAGGCCAGCAAGTATCATCATACAGTAACCCCTCTGTGGTATTGTGGAAGAGTGCAGGGGTGGACCATGTAGTCCTATATTGAAAAGTTTTTTATCTGTTAATGGGCGTCAGTGCACCCAGATATTGTGCCTTTAATGCCAGGCCAGCAAGTATCATCATACAGTAACCCCTCTGTGGTATTGTGGAAGAATGCAGTGGTGGACCATGTGGTCCTATATTGAAAAGATATGACTCTGGTCAAGGCGTCAGTGCACCCAGATATTGTGCCTTTAATGCCAGGCCAGCAAGTATCATCATACAGTAACCCCTCTGTAGTATTGTGGAAGAGTGCAGGGGTGGACCATGTGGTCCTATATTGAAAAGTTTTTTATCTGTTAATGACGTCAGTGCACCCAGATATAGTGCCTTTAATGCCAGGCCAGCAAGTATCATCATACAGTAACCCCTCTGTGGTATTGTGGAAGAGTGCAGGGGTGAACCTTGTGGTCCTATTTTAAAAAGATATGCATCTGGTTAAGGCGTCAGTGCACCCAGATATTCCGCCT
The DNA here is from genome assembly GCA_009667805.1 of Leptobrachium leishanense. Classification (NCBI taxonomy): domain Eukaryota; kingdom Metazoa; phylum Chordata; class Amphibia; order Anura; family Megophryidae; genus Leptobrachium; species Leptobrachium leishanense. The sequence goes on from CM019068.1 coordinate 117,987,771, forward strand.
TTGGTGCAAGACTGCCAGGCCAGCAAGTATCATCATACAGTAACCCCTCTGTAGTATTGTGGAAGAATGCAGGGGTGAACCTTGCGGTCCTATATTAAAAAGATATGATTCTGGTCAAGGCGTCAGTGCACCCAGATATTGTGCCTTTGGTGCAAGACTGCCAGGCCAGCAAGTATCATCATACAGTAAGGCTGGGGTCAGACGAATGCAGTGTTAACGTCCGTGTTGCCCGCACATAAGTACGTCCGTGATAGCATACAATTGTGTTAAATGGAGCTCCACACACGAAGTACGTCCGCACAGAAGTGCGGGGGCTGACGGACGCTGCAAATGGACGCAGGTTAGGCAAGAACGTAATACTGCTAGAACGGACGTGCAGAGTGCGCCATGTCCACAACGTCCGCATAGCTTTGTGTGTGAGTGATGCAACAAGGTCAGACGGACTGCATTTATACGTCCAGCATTTTTGACGGACAGAATGTTCTTTCATTGTAATTTATTTTCCCTGCTACATCAGTCAAAAAATACGACTGTGTGGCCACTACCTTGTTGTCAGTCAGTAAGTACGTCCGTACTGAACGGACACACAGTCCGTAGAAAATGCGCTCATCTGACCCTAGCCTAACCCCCCTGTGGTATTGTGGAAGAGTGCAGGGGTGGACCATGTGGTCCTATATTGAAAAGTGTTTTTTTTTATCTGTTAATGGGCGTCAGTGCACCCAGATATTGTGCCTTTAATGCCAGGCCAGCAAGTATCATCATACAGTAACCCCTCTGTGGTATTGTGGAAGAGTGTAGGGTTGGACCCTGCAGATCAAAAAATTAAAATGATATAAATCTGGCACAGGCGTCAGTGCAGCCAAATATTGTGCCTTTCATGGCAGCAAGTGCCTTCACACTGTAACCCTTTTGTGGTATTGTGGAAGAGTTCAATGCTGGAGGTTTTGTGAATGCAGAAGAGGACATCCCCTATCTATTCCATTACTACAGCATCAGGGGATTGATAGCTGCTGATCCAGGACTGATTCATTTTTATAAATGTCAGTCGGTCTACAGAGTCGGTGGACAGACGCACTCTTTTGTCTGTGACAAAACCTCCAGCGGCACTGAACGTCCTTTCGGAAAGCACGCTAGATGAAGGGCAACCTAGTAGCTGCATAGCATATTGGCTAAGTTCTGGCCAGTGATCCAATCTCAACACCCAGTAAGCAAGTGGATCATCTGCTGGAAAGGTATCCAGGTCTGCCCTTGCCCCTAGGTAGTCCTGCACCATATGGCGAAGACGCTGGCAATGGGTGCCTACATTTGACGTCCTTGGGCGTCGTGGACTAAAAAAATTAAAAAAAGCATCAGTCAAGCGGCCCTGGCCTTCACCACTATTCATCTGATCACCCACAGTCTCAGAAGCACGTGTGTCAGCACTTGGTAATCTACCAGTGCCTGGAAAGGTGTTACACAAGTGTCGCTTTAGAGCGTCCTCAAGTTTTTTCATCCTGTGCTCCCTCTGTGCGGGCAGGATGAGCTCTGCAACTTTCCCCTTGTATCGTGGATCAAGAAGGGTTGCCAACCAGTAATGATCCCTCTCCTTGATAGCACGAATCCTGGGGTCCTTTAGCAGGCTTTGCATCATTAGGGAGCCCATGGAGCGTAGGTTGGAGGTGGCATTAGCTTCCGAGTCTTCCTGGTCAATGAGGATGACAGTATCGTGTACTTCCTCCTCCCAGCCACGCACAAGCCCTTCTGTTTCTGGGCACACAAAACCCTCCCTTGAGGAATCCCCACCTTCAATGCCCCCACTACTTAAATAGTCCTCCTCCTCCTCATCCTCCTCCTGTCTGATCTGAGTAGGACCCGCTGGAATGCTGTCTGCGGAAAGACTGGGGCCTTGAGAGCTAGGGAAGGCCTCCTCTTCCTCCTGCTGCTCTGCCTCTAGAGCCACATCTATAATTCCCCGCAGAGTGTGCTCCAGCAGGAACACTAAAGGAATTGTGTCACTGATGCATGCACTGTCCCTGCTCACCATCCTCGTTGCCTCCTCAAATGGTGACAGTACAGTGCATGCATCCTTGATCATCAGCCACTGCAGGGGAAAAAAAAAACAAGTTGACCTGAACCTGTCCTTGTGCCATACTCACACAGGTACTCGTTGATGGCCCTCTGCTGCTTGTGCAGACGCTGCAGCATTGCTAAGGTCGAGTTCCACCTGGTGGGCATGTCACAGATCAGACGGTTTGTGGGAAGGTGGAATTCTCTTTGAATTTCTGCCAGGCGAACGCTTGCTGGGAATTACCGTCTGAAGTGGCTGCAGACTTTTCTGGCCTGGATGAGAAGCTCTGGCAGCCCTGGGTATTTGGTTAGGAAACGCTGTACCACCAGATTTAGGACGTGTGCTAGGCATGGTACATGCATCAATTTACCCTTGCGTAGGGCAGAGAGAAGGTTGCTGCCATTATCGCAGATGATCATTCCCAGCTCAAGCTGGCGTGGTGTTAACCATCTCTGCACCTGCCCCTGCAGAGCTGACAAAATTTCTGACCCGGTGTGGCTCCTGTTACCCCTAAACCAACCAACTCAAGCACTGTATGGCATCTTTTTGCTTGAGCCATTGCGTAGACCCTGTAAGGCGTCGGTTTAACTGCCACTTCGCCAGAGACAGAGAAGGAGGAGGAGGAGGTAGAGGTGATGGTGGTGGAGCAGACAGACCTCATACAAGCAGCTTTCTGGAGGCGTGGTGGATGAACAAGCTCCAACACAGAGTCCCGTCTTGCATCACTCCCAGCTGCAATCAGAGTTACCCAGTGTGCCGTGAAGGAAATGTAACGACCCTGTCCATGCTTGCTGGACCACGTGTCTAAAGTCACATGCACCTTGCTGCTGACTGCCTTTCCCAATGACTGGATAACATTGTCTTCCACGTGCTGGTATAGTGCTGGAATGGCCTTGCGTGAAAAGTAATGGCGTTTTGGAACCTGCCACTGTGGTACAGCACATTCAGCAAATTCACGGAAGGGAGCAGAGTCCACCAGCTGGAAAGGCAGCAGCTGCAATGCGAGTAATTTTGCTAAACTGGCATTTAGACGCTGTGCTTGGGGATGGTTGGGACTATATTTTTTCTTTCGCTGCAGCAGCTGCGGCAACGTAATCTGACTGCGTAAATCTTCAGCTACTGGGATGATGTCACATTGTGAGGAAGGACCTGGTACATCCATTACTGTAGCATCATCCCTGTCGGTGGAGGTTGTAGGCAATGACATGGCAGGACATACAGTGTGGGTAGAGACAGATGAGGAGGAGGAGGACCTACGCAAGGTTTTGCGCCAACGGGATGTGTGGCACTTGTTCATATGTCGCCTCAAGCACGTGGTACCCAAGTGTCCGGTGTTTATCCCACGCTTCAGCCTCATCTGACATAGATTACAAATAGCAACGGTGGGGTCTGCTGCACATTTCTTAAAGAAATCCCAGACAGCAGAGTTCCTGCATGTGTTCTTTGAGACAACAGCGCTCTGCACCGGAGCAGCTCTGACATCTGATGCCTTGGACTGGCTAGTACTATGGCTGGTCACAGAGGATGTTGTGCCTCGTGTTTGCTGTGCCTCCTCCCCTCCTCCTCACTTGATTCCTCAGTTCGATCTGGCACCCAGGTGGAGTCAGTGACCTCATCATCATTGTCATCATCACCCCCTATCTCCTCGTCACTGGAGCCAACTTGGCAGTATGCTGCAGCTGCTGGGGCAACATGAGTGCCAGTTATTTGTGTGTCATCACTGGCACCCCCTTCCTCTAGGTTGATTATACTCCCTTCCTCAACCTCAGAGATTGAATCAGAGCACTGTACTTGCTGCGCATCCTCAAGCAGCATGTCACTCTCATTGTAGTCAAACAATTCAGCTGACTCCTCCGTGTGTGATAGCAAGGCTACGGCAGGAGTAGCTGTGGACATGGAGGCTGCATTAGATGCTTTGACAGCTGAGGTGGACTGTAAAGCACTAGAAGCCTGGCTGGCAAAGGACTCGGAGGATGAGGATGGCCTGGTTAGCCAATCCACCAAGTCCTCTGTATGTTGCTGCTGCTTAAGACGGCGAGCACCAGTTAGAAAGGACAAGCGTGCCCCTGCAGAGGATGCACCATGTCCACCACAACCAGAGACACAGCCTCCCGACACAGGGGCTGTTTGCCCTCTTATCTGTGTCTGGGAGCGTCTGCCTGTCCTTTTTGTTCTTTCAGACATGGTGAGTGATATATAGACTAATAAATACAGAACTCTGATTCAACTCTGGTATAAAGATTTAAAGTATAAAGTATAACTCTGGTATAACTCAGTGAGACACACTGATAGCTGGCAGCCAGTGACGAGACACAGATCACCTCAATTCCCAAATGTTTTAATGAAATTAGTGAGCCCCAAAATACTGCGTGGTACTGGATGTGTAACAAGACACAGATCACCTCAATTCCCAAATGTTTTAAAGAAATTAGTGAGCCCCAAAATACTGCGTGGTACTGGCTGTGTGACAAGAGACAGATCACCTCAATTCACAAATGTTTTAAAGAAATTAGTGAGCCCCAAAATACAGCGTGGTACTGGATGTGTGACGAGACACAGATCACCTCAATTCACAAATGTTTTGTAGAAATTAGTGAGCCCCAAAATAATGCGTGGTACTGGTTGTGTGACAAGAGACAGATCACCTCAATTCACAAATGTTTTGTAGAAATTAGTGAGCCCCAAAATAATGCGTGGTACTGGTTGTGTGACAAGAGACAGATCACCTCAATTCCCAAATGTTTTGTAGAAATTTGTGACCCCCAAAATACTGCGTGGTACTGGCTGTGAGACAAGACACAGATCACCTCAATTCACAAATGTTTTAAAGAAATTAGTGAACCCCAAAAAGATTTGCTGGCACAGTGACAAGACCCAGAAGATCACCTCAATTCACAAATGTTTTAAAGAAAGTTGTAAACCCCAAAAAACTTGCTGGCACAGTGACAAGACACACATCACATAAATTCCCTGATATTTGGTAGAAATGAGACCCAAAAAGACTTGCTGGCACAGTGACAAGACCCAGAAGATCACCTCAATTCACAAATGTTTTAAAGAAAGTTGTAAACCCCAAAAAAACTTGCTGGCACAGTGAAAAGACACACATCACCTAAATTCCCTGATATTTGGTAGAAATGAGACCCCCCAGTAGCGTGGCAGACCGGCAGTAACAAGACACAACTATCTCCTTTGAAATCTCCTCTGAAATGCGTGCAGAATCGGCGCGTGGAAACGTGCTGCGGGACTTAGCTCTGTGAGCCCATGATTGGGCAAAATTTGCCCAATCAGGACTCTGAGCGGTGATTGGCATAGTGTTGAACCAGTCTTGCACCAGACCTGTGGTCAGGTGCAAGGCTGTAGCCAATTATGAGCTTCAGGCCAGTGGGAAAATGCATTGTGGTCCATTGTGGTCGAACATGCGGTGAACACCCGGAAATGTTCGGTGTTCGTGATCTCATCGAACAGGCCAAGTTCCGGTCGAACCCCGAACTGTCCGAACCCGAACCGCTCATCCCTACCTTTGACGTCTACCAAGGCTTTGACTGCATGTGGGACTTTAACGTGTAGAACATGGCCTAAAGTTAACTTGTCAGCTTCAGATATCAGCATTGCTGTTGCTGCCACAGCTCGGAGACACGGGGATAGACCACAGGCCACTGGATCAAGCTGTTTGGAGAGATAAGCCACAGGTCTGTTCCATGACCCCAGGTATTGGATGAGGACTCCAGTCGCAGTTTGGTTATGTTCATGAACGTAAAGTTGAAACGGTTTGCTGTGGTCAGGTAGGCCCAAGGCTGGCACCTCCATTAACAAAGTCTTTAGTTTCAGGAAAGCTGCTGACTGATCTTCAACCCATAAAAATGGTTCACTCTCACCCCCCTTGGTAGCTTGGTGCAGGGGCTTGGCAATTTCTGCAAAGTTGGGGATCCACAGATGGCAGAATCCAGCATCACCTAGGAATTCACGAACCTGTCTGCGTGTCTTTGGTTGGGGAATGCGGCAGACTGTGTCTTTGCGTTCAGGTCCCAATGCTCGCTTGGTACATGTTAATTGAAAACCTAGATACTTCACACTTTGCAGATCTGGGCTTTCTTTCTAACTACCTTGTAGCCTGCTTGGCACAGTAATTGCAAAAGGGCTTTTGTGGCGGCTAAACAGTCTTTTTCTGTTGAGGCAAGCAACAAATCATGAACATAATGTAGCAGTACAACTTTGGCTGAGAGTTGAAGGACAGGAGATCCTGGCTGTGGGCGCAGCCAAAGATAGTGAGTGAGTTCTTGAAATCTTGGGGGAGGCGTGTCCAGGTCATTTGATGTTGCGCCCCTGTCTTAGAATCTTTCCATTGAAATGCAAACAGGGGCTGGCTTGCAGGGGCGAGGCACAGGGCTCGAGTCCTGCGGGAACGGCGTTCCCGCACTTCTCCCGCTGCGGGAACGCAGCTTCCCGCTGTGGCCCGAGCCCGAAACAAGCTGGCCGCACATTGCCGGCACCGCGGCCACGTGGTTTCCTCCTACGACTAGCGGCCGCTGGCAGGAAGTGCGCTGCTCGCCTTGGATCCAACAGCCAGCCGCAATTGGCTGTTGGAGCCCCAGGCGAGCGGCGCACTTCCTGCCAGCGGGAGTTAGTCGTAGGAGGGAAACACGTGGCCGCAGTGCCGGCAATGTGCGGCCAGCTTGTTTCGGGCCTGGCAGAGGTGAGCTGGGGGCCGGGGCAATATACTCATGTGAGGGCTGGGCAATATACCCGTGTGAGAGCTGGGCAGTATACTCATGTGAGAGCTGGGCAATATACTCATGTGAGAGCTGGGCAATATACTCATGTGAGAGATGGGCAGTATACTCATGTGAGAGATGGGCAGTATACTCATGTGAGAGCTGGGCAATATACCCATGTGAGAGCTGGGCAGTATACTCATGTGAGAGCTGGGCAATATACTCATGTGAGAGCTGGGCAATATACTCATGTGAGAGCTGGGCAGTATACTCATGTGAGAGCTGGGAAATATACTCATGTGAGAGCTGGGAAATATACTCATATTTCCCAGCTCTCACATGAGAGCTGAGCAATATACTCATGTGAGAGCTGGGCATTATACTCATGTGAGAGCTGGGCATTATACTCATGATAGAGATGGGCACTATATACATGTGTGAGCTGCGCAGTATACTCAATGTGAGAGCTGGGCAGTATACTCAATGTGAGAGCTGGGCAATATACTCAATGTGAGAGCTGGGCAGTATACTCATGTGAGAGCTGGGCAATATACTCATGTGAGAGCTGGGCACTATATACATGTGTGAGCAGGGCAGTATACTCAATGTGAGAGCTGGGCAGTATACTCAATGTGAGAGCTGGGCACTATATACATGTGTGAGCTGGGCACTATATACATGTGAGAGCTGGGCACTATATACATGTGTGAACTGGGCACTATTTAAATGTGTGAGCTGGGCAATATATACATATGAGAGCTGGGGGCAAATATATCCATATAACCAGTGTTGGGTATATTATTCTGGGGTCCAGTGCTGTGTATATAATTCTGGGGGTCCAGTGCTGTGTATATAATTCTGGGGGCTCAGTGCTGGGTATATTATTCTGGGGGCTCAGTGCTGTGTATATTATTATTCTGGGGGCTCAGTGTTGTGTATATTATTATTCTGGGGGCTCAGTGCTGGGTATATTATTCTGGGGGCTCAGTGCTGTGTATATTATTATTCTGGGGGCTCAGTGCTGGGTATATTATTCTGGGGGCTCAGTGCTGGGTATATTATTCTGGAGGTCCAATGCCTGTGTATATAATTCTGTGCCTGGATATATATGTATATGTATGTGATATATATATTATATATAACGTGTTAGTCCAGTTGCCAAAATCACGAGTATACCTGTACATAGTGATACCTTTCACTGATCAGTATAGTTTCCAGACCTGAAGAGGAGAGATTACACTCTTGAAAGCTTGTCTTTTAAATGTAATGTTAACCCAATAAAAATGGTATCACCACGTACTGCTATACTCGTGATATATATATTTTATCTTCCGGTAATAGGGGATATGGAATTCGTGGGTAAGTTCCCTCACTTTTTTTCCCAGGACTTGACCCCTGGCGAGACGTATGCAAAAGAAGGCATCTTTCAGATCGAGCACCGTATAGTATTTTGTACTTCCGGGTATAAGCGCCAGTAATTTGTACGGGTTGGGAACAACGGGGTGCAAAGTTACAGTTGCTTCATTAACTGCTCTTAAATCTTGCACAGGGTGATATTCCTGAGTTCCCTCTTTCTGCACTGGCAACAATGGGGTGTTCCATGGTGACACACAAAACTTTAATATACCGTGATCTTTCAGTCTTTGCAAATGAGTCTGTATATTCTGCTTTGCTTTCTGCGGAATGTGGTATTGTCTTAAAGTGACAGGTACAGCGTCGGGTTTTAAATCAATGTATACTGGAGGGATATTACGGCTAGTCCTGACGGACTGTCTCCTGCACAAACTCCGAGGCTCCCCAGTAGGAGTACAAGGGGGTCTGGGGCAACCGGAGTAGGTGGTATTGATCTCCACTCCTCTTCCCTCAGCATTACGAGAGTGATTTTATTGGGTTGTAAATCTGAGGTGGCTGAATAGTGCTGCCAAATAGAGCTACCACTCTCGGTTAAGTCTAATCTAGCGTGACCCCCAGGGAGAAACGTAATTTGTGCCTGCAATTTGCTCAGGAAATCTCAGCCGAGAAGCTGGATAGGACATTCGGGCATATACAAAAATTGATGCTCAACATTATGATCCCCTAGGCTACACATTCTGGATGCAAGGAAGGGATATTTAGCAGAAACCCCCATTGCACTGACTATATCCGCCTCACCTCCCGCGGGGGGTGCAATTGGTTGCGTCACAACAGAATATTCTGCCCCAGTGTCAACCATAAGTATCTCATCATCATCCCCCACTCTCATAATGACCGTGCTCTCGCTAATACCGAGTGGGAACGGTCCTGGTCTATGTCAATATGTTTCTTTGTGTGATATGTCAATATGTTCCCGCCAATACCACAAACCCAGTCCCGTTATTCTCAGTCCATTCGTACCTTCCGTTTGTCACTTGTCCACGGGGTACCCCCCCCCTGAATTATCATTTTCTGCCCCGTTTTTACCCATTAGTTTAGGACAATTTTGACGCCAGTGACCTTCACATTTACAGAATGCGCACGGATTTGGATCCAAATCACTCTGGCCTCTTCCTCTTGTCCCTCTCCCCCTTCCACGACCCAGCTCACCACCCGTGGCTCCCTGACTCGCTCCTCCCATTCCCTGTCTGTCACCCATTGCCACAGCTAATATACCTGCATTAACTTTAGACTTCCTGATTTCTTCGCTCTTTTCTTCTAGATCTCTATTATGATACACTTTATTGGCAATTTCTACCAATTCACTAATACATTTTCCAAGGAATCCATCCTTTTTCTGTATCTTATTGCGTATATCCCTCTGCGCTTGGCTTACAAATGAGGAGTTAACTAAATGCTGATACTCAGGAGCCTCGGGGTCTATAGGACTGTACAATCTATACGCTTCCATTATCCTCTCCAAGTAAACACTTGTGGACTCTTTTAGGTCTTGTATAACCTCTGCTATTTTACCCATATTAACAGGCTTCTTTGCTCCACCTCTTATCCCCTTTAAAACAGCGGCATGGTAGCTTTGTATATGTGCCATGCCCGCCTCAGTATATGGCCATTGAGGATCAATCTTGGGATAGTGTTCTTCCACCCATGCTCCGGGGTTCGCATAACTTTCATCAACCGCTAACTGTAATAAATATTTTCGGGCTGTTGCATTTATACTACTTCTACTCTTTCTTCAGTAGTCGACATTGACAACATATGCTGCTGACATTCTGCCCATGTGGGGTTGTGTGTATTCATAATGGACTCAACAAGACTTGTTATAACTGCGGGCTTCTCTGAGTAGGGAGGGGTTTGGGTCTTCCAGTTAAACAGATCTGTGGTGATGAAGGGGATATAAGTATACAAATCGGGTCCAGGAGCACCATTTACACTGGGGCCCGGTATCGTTCTTAAAGAGAGTTGGAGTTTACCAGGGTGTTGGTACGGCACTCGGGGCTTAACAATGCTATTATCCGCTCGGGTCACTGCCTTGTGATCTACAGCTGCCCCTTCTTGGGAATACCTATCTTGAGGATCTGATCTCGGACTTTCAAATCTATACACTGCACCATCAAATGTTTCAATTTTGTCTCCAGTAATAACGATCTGTGCTCTCACCGCCTCCTCCGCCACACCACTTGCAGCCGGGGCCACAGACACAGGCAGAGGAATAGCAGCAGCCTGCCCCTCCAACCACGGCTGGGCAGCCATGGCATCAAGGGCCTGGCGCGCTGCCGCATAGGACGGATAAGGTGGTGGAAGCAAATCGGTATCCTCAGGGTGCCCCACCAAAACAACGGAACTCTCAGACTTCGAGAGGGGGCTTTTACCTTTCTTCTGCCACATTACCATAACAAAGTGGCTTTTATCTTTAACACAATATCTCCAGATATCAATATATGGGTACTGGTCTGGATACCCGGGCCCTCCCGTGATTTGGGAATATACCTTCTGGATTAACACAGGATCCAGAGACCCTTCTTCTGGCACATTCGGAAACTAAGGCTGGCCAGTCAACAGTACACAAGGTCTGCAATTTCTCTTTGCATAATTCGACACCATACTGATGTGTTTTGTACAGAACTTTGATATTACGCATCATATACTGTACTTTAAAGGTGATTCTCCCACCTTTGCCTTTTTAGGGCGCGATGTTCCGTTATCCCTTATCAGCAACTTTTTCAAAATTCACAATATTTCAAAAAAATTTATAACCAACAGTTTGGTATTTCAATCGACAATTCACTCGTGACGGGGGCGCTTCCTCCTTCAGTAGCCGGCCAAGTCGCCCTGGACGTGGAAACGTACCTCGAGTCCACTCTCAGATTTGCTTCCCTGTTTCCAGGTAGGCGGACGGTCACTCCCAGAACTCGCACTCACAGCACATACTATGCCAGATACATTCAACCCAATATAATTCACAGCACTGTGTCCCTTTTCTGGAACTAACAACGTCTTTTATTCTATATACAGAAAAAATGATGTCGCGCCCATACTCACCGGAGCGGCTGCAACAGTCAGGAGTAACAGCCCAGTTAATGTATAAAACATAACAAGAGAAAAAAAGTTGTCATCTGCACTCGTTTCTATGTATTCCATGTACAACAAAACACTATGAGGTTTTTGTTTGTTTCAATGGCCATTGCAACGTAAGCTCACTCGCCACTTCAAGGCACCTCTTTGTAGAGTGAGTACCTAACCAATGTAACCAAAAGCTGCTCTACTGAGCAGCTCCAAGCAGCAGGAGGGGCTTGGAGCTGCTCAGTAGAGCAGCTTTTGGTTACATTGGTTAGGTACTCACTCTACAAAGAGGTACCTTGAAGTGGCGAGTGAGCTTACGTTGCAATGGCCATTGAAACAAACAAAAACCTCATAGTGTTTTGTTGTACATGGAATACATAGAAATGAGCGCAGATGACAACCTTTTTTTTGTCTTTTTTTCTATGACTGATGACTTCACTCAACCACTATCCTATCTCTCAACTAGAAATTACTATGTATTCTGTGGCTAGCAACACATCTGCAAATGCCAATTGTCCGGGGCTACATCCCACCAAGACACCCTTTTACTGCAGCTACCAATTATCCAGGGCTAGAGCGCACCAGGATACCTGTAAACTACACAGAGTACAAAACAACCACTAGATGGGGCTCTCAGCCCACCCCCAAAATCTTTCTCTTCTCTTCTAACCCACGTGTAAGCACGCAGTGTAATCCCTAACCTCTTTAGCTCCCGAAGTCGCTATTTGCAAATTCAGAGCTATCAAACACTGTCCAAGGCTAGAAGCCCTGTCAGTCAAAACAACTTCTATTCTATATATTCAAACAAATAGTGGCCCGCAACACTTCTCAGTGTCTGGCGCTTCCAATGGGATGGGACCTACTACGTCCTCCTTCAATAGCCGGGCTGCCAGGTACTCACCGTTATGTTTTCCCGGCTTTCAGTGCATAGCTCCAAAACTATTGGACAGAGTGTGATCAAGACTCTCTTCCCCAACTTCGGTCGGAGGCCAACACAAATCAGGTTTACCTGTTCCAGACGCTGCGCCGACGCTGTTTCCTCAGACTCAGAGGTGTCCCAGTTTTCCCGGGCTGGGAGTCTGTTAGGGACGAGTTGAGCTCCACTTAGCGGGAAATCCCGCTTGGCACCTGCAGATGTCAGCTCACCTTCAACGGACACCCAACCTCCAGGACCTCTCAGGCCTGCAGTCAACCGCAACTGTCTGGCAGCCACTACCGATCTGCTGCCGACCAATCCCGGACGAGCCCCCAGAAATGTTACCGGAGTCCACTCAGTTCTGTTGGGAGAAAGGTCGGCACAGTGCGGACAATGACCAACCAGACACGAGTCAATGGCAGGAAAGGCGTTCTTTATTGACGTCGAGTCTCAATTTGGAATGTATCGCAACACTTAAGTGCCCATCTCAGGATGGGTTGCAACTTTATACATGAATACGTAAAAAGGTACATCCCAACAACCCACCCATGGGCGGTTTGCCCTCCCCAGAGCAAATGTGCCATCCCCTCATCTTGAACACAAAGACATTCCACAAATCGGCAGTTTCTCATACAATTAAGACAGATTATTTAGAGTTCGGCTAGATCCGGTCACTGTCCTCTCCCCAAATGCCTGTTCTCCTCCCTTCACTGCTAAGAATGCAGATGGCCTAATGGGTTATTTGTATTCAGCCAAGTCTCTATGACCTTAGTGTTTCTAAATCACTGTTTTAGCGCGATGACGTCATTTCCAGGCGACCCCCCCCGGCAATGCCGGGAGATAGCCTGGAAGGGAGGGGGGATCCATTCAGATCCCTCTCCCTCCTGATCAGGAAGGAGCAGTGCCAAAAGCCAGGCACCGCTTAAAAGGGGAGAGTCTCCCCTTTTAAGCGGTGCCTGGCTTTAACCCCCCCCGGGTCGCACTTCAGCGCCTTGAGGTGCCGAAGTGCAGCCTAGCTCCAGTGGGGGCCACCATCTTGGCTCCACCCCCGGGTCCCCCCTCACTGCTCGACTTCATCACGCATAGCGTGATGACGTCAGATAGCCGGGGAACCCCTAGCTGCCTGGGGATTTCCCAAGAAAATCCCCTGGTGGAGATATCTGGGTTCACAGGAACCCCCTATCTCCAGAACCTGAGCATGGCCTTTCGAATGATACCCAACATGACTAGGCACAAAGTAAAAAACAAATATAATAAATTGCAGCAAAATAAATAAATGCAGCAATATTGTTCACATTTCAATTATAATGTGAACAATGATGCTGCACTAATGATTTTTTTCTATGGAGTGCGTTTGCTAAAAATCCCGTAATTCCCAAAAAAATGTAACAAGTCCCCATTTCTAATTTTTGTACAAGCGCACCCCATAGAAAACATAACCGCAAATGCTCATGTGCTAAAATGTGAAAAAAAAAACACTTTACACACTGCAGATGATTAAAAATTCAATTTTTATTGCATTTGTTTCATAATATACAGGCAGGACATGATGTATACATATAAAAATGATAGATTATGAATCTGCGGAGTCTGCCGGAAAGAACGATATATAATATGTCTGGGTCATTTAATAGAATGTGGCTTCAAATCGCGTTAAACATGAGCAAAAGCGGTAAAAATGAGCTCTGCACACAGCGGTGAAATGCCTCAGCAGTGAAAGGGTTTATTGCTTTGCCATCAAGTCTATGGAATGTCTAAAATCTAAGCAAACCTTTCTATTAGCTAATATTTGCTATTAACAATTACGTGAATCTCAGTTCAACTCAAGATGGCTGCTAAGGAACAAGATGGCGGCTAATTTCTGGTCTGTTCCTATTACACCTATATGCAAAGACTGTTCAGTGTGCTGTGTATTTATAATACATTTCATTTCCTGCATTCAAAGTCTCCTAAATCTGCTTGTCTAGCTCAGCTCCAGCACTTGGGAAATATAACTTTAACCAAACAGGTCCCGGCCATGGCTCCATCCTGGCCCAGGCCTGACAGCCCTGGGTGTCAGATGAACTATGCATTGAATGCGGGTGTGAGCCCATTTTGCAGTGATACATGAGAATGACAGGTTGCAGGGCAAATCAAGGTCTTTTATTTAAGACAAACAAAGCAGAGGTCAATAAACAGGAGAACTGAACCAAGAGGTATAGAGGAAAGAGGGTGAAGTAGACAATAAACTAAAGCAGATGGAAGACACAGGAAAAAGGAGCTGAAGCAATAAAAGGATGGCTGAGAGGAGTGGGAGAACTGAATATGGGAGTAGAGGAGTGGAACTAGATGATACAGAGAGCTGAAGATAGAGGGAAGCAGGGAGCACAATAAACAGATGAAAGGATTAGGAAACACAGGAGAGAACAAATATGCACAGAACTAATAGGGCAGACACTGGATAGATAACAGAATAGCAACTAAACAGATAAGATAGACCTAGGAAAGAAACAGATTAATTCAGGAAAAATATAGCAAAGTCCATGGCAAGGTATCCAGATAAGGGGCAGGCAATAATCGTTGTCAGGTTTCAGTTAGAGGTCATGGTAAGCAGATAGGAAAGTAATCAAAGTCCGTAGCCAGGGGTCTGATACACTTGTAATCCAAAATAGAAGGAGGAACAGGAAACAGTGGATGGAGGTTACCGGTAAAACAAGAGTCCAGATATAGTTCACACAGGGGAAGACAGATGGGTACTCAAAGGGGTTTGTCAGATGGATATTCCAGAAGGTTGTCAGATGACTCAGCTCAGGAGACTGGTTCACTAGAAGCGCAGTTCAGACTTCAAATGAGAAAGCCTGTTGCTTCCTCTTAAGGAGGCCTCGTTAGCGTAGGATGAGATGAACCTAAGGCCTCCCTGGAACCAGCAAAGAATATTGACATAACCAGGAATCTGTATTTAACAAGGTTTTCAATACGAAATTAACAAGAGGTACCGCTGGGTTTGGTCTTCCAGCAAGGGACCTGACACTGGGGTCTTGGCTGGGCCCTGGAGTCTGGCTGGGCCCTGGGGTCTCGCTGGGCTTTGAGGTCTGGCTGGGCCCTGGGGACTGACTGGGCCCTGGCTGAGCCTTGGGGTCTGGCTGGGCACTGGTTTGGCTCACCGCTCCGCCGTCTTCTGTCCTCTGCACCTCATTCTCCCTCTTCTCCTCTTCTCTGTTCTTCTTCTCTCCTCTTCTCCTCTCTTCATCTCTCTATTCTCCTCTCTTCTTCTCCTCTCCTCTCTTCTTTTCTCTCTCCTCTTCTCCTCTCTCCTCTTTTCCCTACTGCTCCCGGGTCGTCCGTCGCAGCTACACTTATGTGCGATGCATGCATCATACATGTGACTGGAGGGCGGCCATAGGCATCTCTAGGGGGCCAGGGAGGCAATTGCCCCCCTAGGTTATTCCTTGCCCCCTCCACCATGGATCAGCTGCCCCGCGAATCGAGAATGATCTATCTAGGTGTCATTTGATACCCAACATGATCATATTCAGAATAAAGACAAAATCAAACAAAATAAAATTAAAAACGTAACAATTTTTTTGTGTGTATGTGAGCAGAGATTGTGTGTGTGTGTGTGAGCAGGGATTGTGTGTGTGTGTGAGCAGGGATTGTGTGTGTGTGTGTGTGTGTGAGCAGGGATTCTGTGTGTGTGTGTGAGAGCAGGGATTGTGTGTGTGTGAGCAGGGATATTGTGTGTGTGAGCAGGGAGTGTGTGTGTGTGTGAGCAGGGATTGTGTGTGTGAGAGAGCAGGGATTGTGTGTGTGAGCAGGGATTGTGTGTGTGTGTGAGCAGGGATTGTGTGTGTGTGAGCAGGGATTGTGTGTATGTGAGTAGGGATTGTGTGTGAGCAGGATCAGGATGGAGTGTGTGTGTGAGAGAGAGCAGGGATTGTGTGTGTGTGTGTGAGCAGGATGGAGTGTATGTGTGTGAGCAGGATGGAGTGTGTGTGTGTGTGTGAGAGAGAGAGAAGGGATTGTGTGTGAGAGCAGGGATTGTGTGTGAGAGCAGGGATTGTGTGTGAGAGCAGGGATTGTGGGTGAGAGCAGGGATTGTTTGTGAGAGCAGGGATTGTGTGTGTGTGAGCAGGGATTGTGTGTATGTGTGAGCAGGGATTGTGTGTGTGTGTGTGTGTGTGAGCAGGGATTCTGTGTGTGTGTGTGAGAGAGCAGGGATTGTGTGTGTGAGCAGGATGGAGTGTATGTGTGTGAGCAGGATGGAGTGTGTGTGTGTGAGAGCAGGGATTGTGTGTGCGTGTGAGAGCAGGGATTCTGTGTGAGAGCAGGGATTGTGTGTATGAGCAGGGATTGTGTGTGAGCAGGGATTGTTTGTGAGAGCAGGGATTGTGTGTGTGAGCAGGGATTGTGTGTGTGAGCAGGGATTGTGTGTGTGTGTGAGCAGGGATTCTGTGTGTGTGTGAGAGAGCAGGGATTGTGTGTGTGAGCAGGATGGAGTGTGTGTACGTGAGCAGGGATTCTGTGGGTGTGTGTGAGAGAGCAGGGATTGTGTGTGTGTGTGTGAGAGATGGTATTGTGTGTGTGTGTGTGAGCAGGGATTGTGTGTGTGTGCAAGCAGGGATTGTGTGTGTGAGCAGGGATTGTGTGTGTGAGCTAGCAGGGATTCTGTGTGTGTGAGAGCAGGGACTCTGTGAGCAGGGATTCTGTGTGTGTGAGCAGGGATTCTGTGTGTGTGCGTGAGAGAGCAGGTATTGTGTGTGCATGTGAGAGCAGGGAGTGTGTTTGCGTGTGAGCGCAGGGATTGTGTGTGTGAGCAGGGATTGTGTGTGTGAGCAGGGATTGTGTGTGTGAGTGTGAGCAGGGATTCTGTGTGTGTGTGTGTGTGTGTGTGTGTGAGAGAGTAGGGATTGTGTGTGTGAGCAGGATGGAGTGTGTGTGAGTGAGCAGGGATTCTGTGGGTGTGGTGTGAGAGAGCAGGATTGTGTGTGTGTGTGAGCAGGGATTGTGGGTGTGTGTGAGAGACGGTATTGTGTGTGCGTGTGAGAGCAGGGATTGTGTGTGTGTGAGCAGGGATTGTGTGTGTGTGTGTGCAAGCAGGGATTGTGTGTGTGTGCAAGCAGTGATTGTGTGTGAAAGCAGGGATTGTGTGTGTGAGCAGGGATTGTGTGTGTGTGTGAGTGCAGGGACTCTGTAAGCAGGGATTCTGTGTGTGTGTGAGCAGGGATTCTGTGTGTGTGTGTGTGAGAGAGAGCAGGTATAGTGTGTGCGTGAGAGAGCAGGTATTGTGTGTGCATGTGAGAGCAGGGAGTGTGTGTGCGTGTGAGCGCAGGGATTGTGTGTGTGAGCAGGTATTGTGTGTGTGAGCAGGGATTGTGTGTGTGTGTGTGTGTGAGCAGGGATTCTGTGTGTGTGTGTGTGTGTGTATGAGCAGGAATTGTGTGTGTGTGAGCAGGGATTGTGGGTGCGTGTGTGAGAGATAGTATTGTGTGTGTGTGTGAGAGCAGGGATTGTGTGTGTGTGAGCAGGGATTGTGTGTGTGAGCAGGGATTGTGTGTGTGTGCAAATAGGGATTGTGTGTGTGTGCAAGCAGGGATTGTGTGTGTGAGCAGGAATTGTGTGTGTGTGAGCAGGGATTGTGTGTGTGTGTGAGAACAGGGACTCTGTGAACAGGGATTCTGTGTGTGTGTGTGAGCAGGGATTCTGTGGGTGTGTGAGCAGGGATTCTGTGTGTGTGTGCGTGAGAGAGCAGGTATTGTGTGTGCGTGTGAGAGCAGGGATTGTGTGTGCATGTGAGAGCAGGGAGTGTGTGTGCGTGTGAGCGCAGGGATTGTGTGTGTGAGCAGGGATTTTGTGTGTGTGCATATGAGAGCAGGGATTGTGTGTGTGAGCAGGGATTGTGTGTGTGTGAGAGCAGGGATTGTGTGTGTGTGAGAGCAGAGATTGTGTGTATGTGAGAGCAGGGATTGTGTGTGTGTGTGAGCAGAGATTGTGTATATGAGCAGGATTGTGAGAGCAGGGATTGTGTGTATGTGAGCAGGGATTGTGAGTGTGTGTGAGAGAGCAGGGAGTGTGTGAGTGTGTGCAGGTATTGTGTGTGTGTGTGAGCAGGGATTATGTGTGTGTGAGAGCAGGGATTGTGTGTGTGTGTGCAGGGATTATGTGTGTGCGTGTGAGAGCAGGGATTGTGTGTGTGAGCAGGGATTGTGTGTATGAGCAGGGATTGTGTGTGTGTGAGCAGTGATTGTGTGTGTGTGTGTGTGTGTGTGAGCAGGGATTTTGTGTGTGTGCATATGAGAGCAGGGATTGTGTGTGTGAGCAGGGATTGTGAGTGTGTGAGCAGGGATTGTGTGAGTGTGTGAGCAGGGATTGTGTGTGTGTGTGAGCAGGGATTTTGTGTGTGTGCACAGGAGAGCAGGGATTTTGTGTGTGTGAGCAGGGATTGTGTGTGTGACTGTGTGTGTGTGTGAGCAGAGATTATGTGTGTGTGAGAGCAGGGATTTTGTGTGTGCAGGAATTGTGTGTGTGTGTGAGACAGCTTGTGTGTGTGAGCAGGGATTGTGGGTGCGTGTGTGAGAGATAGTATTGTGTGTGCGTGTGAGAGCAGGGATTGTGTGTGTGTGAGCAGGGATTGTGTGTGTGTGCAAATAGGGATTGTGTGTGTGTGCAAGCAGGGATTGTGTGTGTGTGAGCAGGGATTGTGTGTGTGTGTGAGAACAGGGACTCTGTGAACAGGGATTCTGTGTGTGTGTGTGAGCAGGGATTCTGTGGGTGTGTGAGCAGGGATTCTGTGTGTGTGTGCGTGAGAGAGCAGGTATTGTGTGTGCGTGTGAGAGCAGGGATTGTGTGTGCATGTGAGAGCAGGGAGTGTGTGTGCGTGTGAGCGCAGGGATTGTGTGTGTGAGCAGGGATTTTGTGTGTGTGCATATGAGAGCAGGGATTGTGTGTGTGAGCAGGGATTGTGTGTGTGTGAGCAGGGAATATGTGTGTGTGTGTGTGCAGGGATTGTGTGTGTGCGTGAGAGCAGGGATTGTGTGTGTGAGAAGAGAGCAGGGATTGTGTGTGTGAGAGCAGAGATTGTGTGTATGTGAGAGCAGGGATTGTGTGTGTGTGTGAGCAGAGATTGTGTGTATGAGCAGGATTGTGAGAGCAGGGATTGTGTGTGTGAGCAGGGATTGTGAGTGTGTGTGTGTGAAAGAGCAGAGAGTGTGTGCGTGTGTGCAGGTATTGTGTGTGTGTGTGAGCAGGGATTATGTGTGTGTGAGAGCAGGGATTGTGTGTGTGTGAGCAAGGATTGTGTGTGTGTGTGAGCAGGGATTTGTGTGTGTGCATGTGAGAGCAGGGATTGTGTGTGTGTGAGCAGGGATTGTGAGTGTGTGAGCAAGGATTGTGTGAGTGTGTGAGCAGGGATTGTGTGTGTGTGTGTGTGTGAGCAGGTATTTTGTGTGTGTGCATAGGAGAGAAGGGATTTTGAGTGTTTGAGCAGGGATTTTGTGTATGACTGTGTGTGTGTGTGGGTGTGTGAGCAGGGATTATGTGTGTGCAGGAATGTGTGTGTGTGTGTGTGTGTGTGATCAGGGTGTGTGTGAGCAGGGATTGTGTGTGTGTGCAGGGGTGGACTGCAGGGATTCTGTGTGTGTGTGAGAGCAGGGATTCTGTGTGTGTGTGAGAGCAGGGATTGTGTATGTGTATGAGCAGGGATTGTGTGTGTGTGTATGAGCAGGGATTGTGTGTGTGTGTATGAGCAGGGATTGTGTGTGTGTGTGTGTGAGCAGGGATTGTGCATGTGGGAGCAGGGATTGTGTGTGTGTGAGCAGGAATTGTGCATGTGTGAGTGTGAGAGCAGGGATTGTGTGTGTGTGTGAGCAGGGATTGTGTGTGTGAGAGAGCAGGGAGAGTGTGTGTGTGAGCAGGGATTGTGTGTGTGAGCAGGGATTGTGTGTGTGAGCAGGGATTTTGTGTGTGCATATGAGAGCAGGGATTGTGTGTGTGTGAGCAGGGATTGTGCGTGTGTGAGCAGGGATTGTGTGTGTGTGTGTGCAGGGATTGTGTGTGAGAGAGCAGGGAGTGTGTGTGTGTGTGTGTGAGCAGGGATTGTGTGTGTGAGCAGGTATTTTGTTTGTGTGCATATGAGAGCAGGGATTGTGTGTGTGTGCAGGTATTGTGCGTGAGAGCAGGGATTGTGTGTGTGTGAGAGTAGGTATTGTGTGTGTGTGACAGCAAGGATTGTGTGTGTTTGTGTGTGAGAGCAGGGATTGTGTGTGTGAGCAGGGATTGTATGTGTGTGTGAGCAGGGATTGTGTGTGTGTGAGCAGGGATTGTGTGTGCGTGTGAGCAGGGATTGTGTGTGTGTGAGCAGGGATTGTATGTGTGTGTGAGCAGGGATTGTGTGTGTGTGAGCAGGGAGTGTGTGTGTGTGAGCAGGGATTGTGTGTGTGTGAGCAGGGATTGTGTGTGTGAGCAGGGATTGTGTGTGTGTGCAGGGATTGTGTGTGAGAGAGCAGGGAGTGTGTGTGTGTGTGAGCAGGGATTGTGTGTGTGAGCAGGGATTGTGTGTGTGTGTGTGCAGGGATTGTGTGTGTGTGAGAGCAGGGATTGTGTGTGTGTGAGAGCAGGGATTGTGTGTTTGAGAAAGCAAGGATTGTGTGTGTTTGTGTGTGTGAGAGCAGGGATTGTGTGTGTGTGAGCAGGGATTGTGTGTGAGCAGGGATTGTGTGTGCGTGTGAGCAGGGATTGTGTGTGTGTGTGAGAGAGCAGGGAGTGTGTGTGTGTGAGCAGAGATTGTTTGTGTGAGCAGGGATTGTGTGTGTGAGCAGGGATTTTGTGTGTGCATATGAGAGCAGGGATTGTGTGTGTGTGAGCAGGGATTGTGTGTGTGTGAGCAGGGATTGTGTGTGTGTGCAGGGATTTTGTGTGTGTGCACATGAGAGCAGGGATTGTGTGTGTGTGAGAGCAGGGATTGTGTGTGTATGAGCAAGGATTGTGTGTGTTTGTGTGTGTGTGAGAGAGCAGGGATTGTGTGTGTGAGAGCAGAGATTGTGTGTTTGTGAGCAGGGATTGTGTGTGTGTGTGTGTGAGAGAGCAGGGATTGTGTGTGTGTGTGTGTGTGTGAAGAGAGCAGGGACTGTGTGTGCGTGTGAGCAGGGATTGTGTGTGTGTGCAAGCAGGGATTGTGTGTGTGTGCAAGCAGGGATTGTGTGTGTGTGTGAGAGCAGGGACTCTGTGAGCAGGGATTCTGTGTGTGTGAGCAGGGATTCTGTGGGTGTGTGAGCAGGGATTCTGTGTGTGTGTGTGTGTGAGAGAGAGCAGGTATTGTGTGTGCGTGAGAGAGCAGGTATTGTGTGTGCGTGTGAGAGCAGGGATTGTGTGTGCATGTGAGAGCAGTGAGTGTGTGTGCGTGTGAGCGCAGGGATTGTGTGTGAGCAGGGATTGTGTGTGTGTGTGTGTGCACGCAGGGATTGTGTGTGCATGTGAGCAGGGATTGTGTGTGTGTGTGAGAGAGCAGGGAGTGTGTGCAGGTATTGTGTGTGTGTGTGAGCAGGGATTATGTGTGTGTGAGAGCAGGGATTGTGTGTGTGTGTGTGTGCAGGGATTATGTGTGTGCGTGTGAGAGCAGGGATTGTGTGTGTGAGCAGGGATTGTGTGTGAGCAGGGATTGTGAGTGTGTGAGCAGGGATTGTGTGTGTGTGAGCAGGGATTGTGAGTGTGTGAGCAGGGATTGTGTGTGTGTGAGCAGGGATTGTGTGTGTGTGTGTGAGCAGGGATTTTGTGTGTGTGCATATGAGAGCAGGTATTGTGTGTGTGTGTGTGTGTGAGCAGGGATTGGGAGTGTGTGAGCAAGGATTGTGTGAGTGTGTGAGCAGGGATTGTGTGTGTGTGTGTGAGCAGGGATTTTGTGTGTGTGCATAGGAGAGCAGGGATTGTGTGTGTGTGAGCAGGGATTATGTGTGTGTGAGAGCAGGGATTTTGTGTGTGCAGGAATGTGTGTGTGTGTATGTGTGTGTGTGTGTGATCAGGGTGTGTGTGTGCAGGGGCGGACTGACCAGTCAGGCAAATCAGGGATTGTGTGTGTGTGTAGGTGTGTGTGAGCAGGGATTGTGTGTGAGAGCACGGATTGTGTGTGTGTGTGTGTGAGCAGGGATTATGTGTGAGAGCAGGGATTGTGTGTGAGAGCAGGAATTGTGTGTGTGTGCGTGGGTGTGTGAGCAGGGATTATGTGTGTGTGTGAGAGAGAGCAGGGAGTGTGTGCGAGCAGGGATTATGTGTGTGTGTGAGAGCAGTGATTGTGTGTGTGAGAGCAGGGATTGTGTGTCTGTGTGTGTGTGTGAGAGAGCAGGTATTGTGTGTACGTGAGAGAGCAGGTATTGTGTGTGCGTGTTAGAGCAGGGATTGTGTGTGCATGTGAGAGCAGTGAGTGTGTGTGCGTGTGAGCGCAGGGATTGTGTGTGAGCAGGGATTGTGTGTGTGTGTGTGTGTGCACGCAGGGATTGTGTGTGCATGTGAGCAGGGATTGTGTGTGTGTGTGAGAGAGCAGGGAGTGTGTGCAGGTATTGTGTGTGTGTGTGAGCAGGGATTATGTGTGTGTGAGAGCAGGGATTGTGTGTGTGTGTGTGTGCAGGGATTATGTGTGTGCGTGTGAGAGCAGGGATTGTGTGTGTGAGCAGGGATTGTGTGTGAGCAGGGATTGTGAGTGTGTGAGCAGGGATTGTGTGTGTGTGAGCAGGGATTGTGAGTGTGTGAGCAGGGATTGTGTGTGTGAGCAGGGATTGTGTGTGTGAGCAGGGATTTTGTGTGTGTGCATATGAGAGCAGGGATTGTGTGTGTGTGTGTGTGAGCAGGGATTGGGAGTGTGTGAGCAAGGATTGTGTGAGTGTGTGAGCAGGGATTGTGTGTGTGTGTGTGAGCAGGGATTTTGTGTGTGTGCATAGGAGAGCAGGGATTGTGTGTGTGTGAGCAGGGATTATGTGTGTGTGAGAGCAGGGATTTTGTGTGTGCAGGAATGTGTGTGTGTGTATGTGTGTGTGTGTGTGATCAGGGTGTGTGTGAGCAGGGATTGTGTGTGTGTGCAGGGGCGGACTGACCAGTCAGGCAAATCAGGGATTGTGTGTGTGTGTAGGTGTGTGTGAGCAGGGATTGTGTGTGTGTGAGAGCACGGATTGTGTGTGTGTGTGTGTGAGCAGGGATTATGTGTGAGAGCAGGGATTGTGTGTGTGTGTGTGCAGGGATTGTGTGTGTGTGAGAGCAGGGATTGTGTGTGTGTGAGAGCAGGGATTGTTTGTGTATGAGCAAGGATTGTGTGTGTTTGTGTGTGTGTGAGAGAGCAGGGATTGTGTGTGTAAGAGCAGAGATTGTGTGTTTGCGAGCAGGGATTGTGTGTGTGTGTGTGTGTGAGAGCAGGGATTGTGTGTGTGTGTGTGAAGAGCAGAGATTGTGTGTGAGAGCAGGTATTGTGTGTGTGTGAGAGCAGGGATTGTGTGTTTGAGAAAGCAAGGATTGTGTGTGTTTGTGTGTGTGAGATCAGGGATTGTGTGTGTGTGTGTGTGTGTGAGCAGGGATTGTGTGTGTGTGTGAGCAGGGATTGTGTGTGCGTGTGAGCAGGGATTGTGTGTGTGTGTGAGAGAGCAGGGAGTGTCTGTGTGTGAGCAGGGATTGTTTGTGTGAGAGAGCAGGGATTGTGTGTGTGTGTGTGTGTATGTGTGTGTGTGAGCAGGGATTCTGTGTGTGTGCGTGTGAGAGCAGGGATTATGTGTGCGTGTGAGAGCAGGGATTGTGTCTGTGTGTGAGCAGGGATTGTGCGTGTGTGTGTGTGTGAGAGAGCAGGGAGTGTGTGTGTGTGAGCAGGGATTTTGTGTGTGCATATGAGAGCAGGGATTGTGTGTGTGAGCAGGGATTGTGTGTGTGTGCAGGGATTGTGTGTGTGAGAGAGCAGGGATTGTGTGTGTTTGTGTGTGTGAGAGAGCAGGGATTGTGTGTGTGTGAGAGCAGGGATTGTGTGTGTGTGAGAGCAAGGATTGTGTGTGTTTGTGTGTGTGAGAGCAGGGATTGTGTGTGTGTATGTGTGTGTGTGAGCAGGGATTTTGTGTGTGTGCGTGTGAGAGCAGGGATTGTGTGTGCGTGTGAGAGCAGGGATTGTGTGTGTGTGTGAGCAGGGATTGTGCGTGTGTGTGTGTGAGAGAGCAGGGAGTGTGTGTGTGAGCAGGGATTTTGTGTGTGCATATGAGAGCAGGGATTGTGTGTGTGAGCAGGGATTGTGTGTGTGTGTGTGTGCAGGGATTGTGTGTGTGAGAGAGCAGGGATTGTGTGTGTTTGTGTGTGTGAGAGAGCAGGGATTGTGTGTGTGTGTGAGAGCAGGGATTGTTTGTGTGTGAGAGCAAGGATTGTGTGTGTTTGTGTGTGTGAGAGAGCAGGGATTGTGTGTGTGTGTGAACAGAGATTGTGTGTGTGTGAGAGCAGGGATTGTGTGTGTGTGAGAGCAGGGATTGTGTGTGTGTGTGAGCAGGGATTGTTTGTGTGTGAGAGCAAGGATTGTGTGTGTGAGCAGAGATTGTGTGTGTGTGAGAGCAGGGATTGTGTGTGTGTGAGAGCAGGGATTGTGTGTGTGTGAGCAGGGATTGTGCGTGTGTGTGTGAGAGCAGGGATTGTGTGTGTGTGAGAGCAAGGATTGTGTGTGTTTGTGTGTGTGAGAGAGCAGGGATTGTGTGTGTGTGAGAGCAGGGATTGTGTGTGTTTGAGAGCAGGGATTGTGTGTGTGTGTGTGTGTGTGTGAGAGCAGGGATTGTGTGTGTGTGTGAGTAGGGATTGTGTGTGTGTGTGTGTGTGTGTGTGAGCAGGGATTTTGTGTGTGTGCATATGAGAGCAGGGATTGTGTGTGTGTTTGAGCAGGGATTGTGTGTGTGTGTGAGCAGGGATTATGTGTGTGTGAGCACGGCCGTTCCAAGCCACTGTACTGCCTGGAGCGAAGGATGAATTGCTGCCCCCCACCCCCAAAAAAAATTGTGTGTATGAGCACATCACAGAGCGCCACATATCATGGCCCACTGTCCACACACATCCACATACCGTCACACACACTTCCACATACACACTTACATACTTCCACAGTCACAAACATGCAGTCACACACATAACACAGCAGGTAACGGGGAGACGCAGAGTATTAATGACTCCGGAGGGCACAGAGTCACTGTCAATTATATTCTCAGGGTGTTCCTTTAAATAGGAAGCGCCTCACTGAAGGTATGAAAGAAATTAGGAAAATGCTTGTTTTTTCACCATGATTTAATAATTCAGGGAACACTGGGGGGGGGGTAGAGCCATAAAGCGGCATTAAAAAATGCAGTGTCCGAGTCATTTCTGTAATTCCCCCATCAAACCCTCCATACTAACCGCCCCCTCAGTTTAGAAAGGTCAAAATTAGATTTATTTACTTTAGCAAAGTCACTCATGCCTTGCCAGGCTAGTGAAAAGCAGATCCCCCAGCTATTAACAACTAACAACAGCTCCCATCATGCTATGCTGGCTGTAAGGGAGCTGCATATTGTCTTAAATCTGGGCCCCATGCAGGCCTCAATCGGCAGCTCCCTCAGAACTCTGGGATAGGGTGTCTGTCCAGGCCTTCCCTCAACCAGGACAGAGGAGCTGGCAGTGCTTTATGGGGGCAGCAACATGTCCCTGTGAGGAGGGATGGGCGGGAGGGGAACCTCCATAATACACACGGGGGGGGGGCACAGAGTCTCCTGTATGAAATCAAGCCAGGCCTACCTTCTCAGCAGCCTCATGGTTCCCCGGGATTCATTTAAAGGCGCGTGCTTGCCTACGTCATCAGAGCAGTGCTGCGCATGTCACGTGACAGGCTCTAAACACCGCGTTCCATCTCTCAGGCGCACTGCACTGCAGGAGAGACCACAGCCAGGCTGCATCACTGGTAAAACTTAAGCTGATGGCCTCCATGTCTGCTGGAAGGGGTGGGCGCCGGCCCACTGAAAGGGGCAGTCACGTGCTGGAGGGGCAGGCGTGGCTTGGTTTTCAATGGAAAACACTGTCCTGCAGCCGTGTCCGGGCTGGCAGCCATTGAAATAGCAGCAAAATGCTGCCCCTGACAAAGTGCTGCCTGGAGCGGCTGCTCCACCCCGCTCCATGGAAGGGCCGGCCCTGTGTGTGAGAGCAGGGATTGTGTGTGTGTGTGTGTGTGTGCAGGGATTGTGTGTGAGAGTGTGAGAGCAGGGATTGTGTGTGTGAGCAGGGTTTGTGTGTGTGTGTGAGCAGGGATTGTGTGTGTGAGCAGGGATTGTGTGTGTGAGCAGGGATTTTGTGTGTGAGCAGGGATTGTGTGTGTGTGTGTGTGAGAGCAGGGATTGTGTGTGTGTGAGAAGGAATTGTGTGTGTGTGAGCAGGGATTTTGTGTGTGTGCATATGAGAGCAGGGATTGTGTGTGTGTGTGTGTGTGAGAGAGCAGGGATTGTGTGTGTGTTAGCAAGAATTGTGTGTGTGTGTGAGACAGTTTGTGTGTTTGTGAGCAGGGATTGTGTGTGAGCAGGGATTGTGAGTGTGTGTGAGAGTAGGGAGTGTGTGAGCAGGAATTGTGTGTGTGTGAGCATTGTGTGTGTGTGTGTGTGCGTGTGTGCAGGGGCGGACTGACCAGTCAGGCAAATCAGACCTGGACTGATGGCCCGGGCCTAGCCAGGTCCTTGACTGCTGATAGACCGCCCAACCTCTGAAATAATTCAAATCACAATGACTGCAGTGCAGGCGGACAGTCATCACGATTTGCAAAGAGAAATCATCTTTGATCCATCTCCCGGATCATAGAGATTGCCTGGGGTCCGATGGTGGAGTGCGCAGAGGCGCACATGTGATGTCACATCATGTGGCTGATGACAGCTACCACGTGCCCCTCCTACACAGGGCACCTGGCTCCTGGATTAGTTTACTCGTGAGGTGGGGGGGTGTCCGGTGGTGGGTCTCCTGCTCGCAGCCCGCAGTTCCCAAGGCAATCCTTGAGGGATTCTCTGACAGGCAGAGGTCCGGACCTTTTGCTATGTTTCTTTTTTTCTTTTCTTTCCTCTGTGTCGGGCTGAGGATTTATGGGTCCTCTAGAGCTCAACACATTGCTGCTACTTTGCTGTGTGCACTGGACTCACTCTGCTCAGATCTGCACTCCTGCTTTTTTCCTGTCAGGGACACAGCAAGGAGGGGAGGGTGGAGGGGGAGCTGTTGAAGCTCCAGCTGGTTTTCCTGTGGAGATGAAGGTGAGGAAATCCCACTATCCCAGTGATGTGTTGGGCTCTAGAGGGCCCATAAATCAAAGAAAAGGAAAAAAAAAACTGCACCGAAGTATCACCCTGCAGTGAATTCAGTATTCAATGCAGGGTCCCCGAATTGGGCTGAAACGCTGAGCCGCCGTAGCCCACCAATCAGCTGCCTTAAACCTCCGAGCCACCGAACACAGCCATTGAGCCACCGAACACAGCCGACGAGCCACCGAACACAGCCGACGAGCCACCGAACACAGCTGTTGAGCCACCGAACACAGCTGACGAGCCACCGAACCTAGCTGACGAGCCAGCGAACACAGCCGTTGAGCCACCAAACACAGCTGACGAGCCACCGAATACAGCCGACGATCCATCGAAGCCGATCTGAGTGACGACGAACTGGCAAAAAAAACCAAAACTCTGATCTCTGCTATTCTTCAAACGGTGTTTAAAACAATAAAAAGGCATGAAAATATCTGGAAGTAATAATTAGAGGTTCTATAAAAATAAATAGAATAATTAAAACCGCCTTTAAAATAAAATTTCGGCCAAAAAATACAAAATTTCCCCCAAAAAGATCAAATAAAAATACTGCTGAAAATGGAAAGAATAAACTGTTTAATAAAGAATAAAAACGATAATATTTTTTACATTGACTCCTATGGGATTCACATGATTAAACCTGTCAAAATGAATCACTGGAAATCTGGGCATTTTGCTGACATTTCAGTGCAATTCCACCTTCTCTGAATAGAGTAACCATTACTTCTCTATGGGACAATTTTCTCTGCACTGGATTGCACCGTATTTCGCTGTCAATTTGGCGACTTGACAGCTTTGCGAATAGACGAATTACCACAAATTTGCACCGTGTGCTGAATTCACTATTTGGTGCAATTTGGTGACAAGTTCAGTTCTCTGCGAATAACCCCTAGAAAGTCCTACAGCAACCTTATTTAACTTCGACACTGCTCACCCACAGGAGTTATTCAAGAGGAATGACCCCAGGTTGCATCTGGTGAAGTAAACAGCGGCTCTGGTAGTGCAAAGAATAATTCCTTGCAGGGACTGGACTATACTGATATCTGTTATATATCACATGGTGCAGAGCAATGTGTGTAGACTCAATGATGCTTGCTTTACAAATAGACCAAATTTAGAGTTTGTTAAGGGATCTTTTTTTTTTATCCTCACCAAAGAATGCAAAAAGTTGTTTTTTTCTGTGGCCAGGAACCAATTGTTATGTTTTTTTTCTTTGGAAAATGATATTTTCATCTTTTGTGTTGTAACGTTAGGTAGAAAAAAATGAATCATTGTTCGCCTGAATGTGGTCTTCAGCGATTCTAAAATAAATGAAGAAACCAACTTCCACGAATAAGAAACCAACTTCAACCTCGTACAAAACAGGCTTCTTCCCCTCACGTGCTTTAAAATAAAAAAAATACAAATTTAAAAATAGAGCTGCCTGAGAGTGATGCCTGAAAGCATCTTTATTACATCATACACTATAGGAGTTATTCACAAAGCAACAAAATGTCATCGAAATTTTGTAACACCAGTTTGTCGTTTTGCTGCTGTTCCTTTTTCCATGTTTTTGTTTTTAACCCCAAGTGGGAAGTGTTTGGTG
This sequence comes from Leptobrachium leishanense, assembly GCA_009667805.1. Taxonomy (NCBI): domain Eukaryota; kingdom Metazoa; phylum Chordata; class Amphibia; order Anura; family Megophryidae; genus Leptobrachium; species Leptobrachium leishanense. The sequence goes on from CM019068.1 coordinate 118,016,779, forward strand.
AGTGTATAAATAAAACCCACCATCTTTCTGCCTTTCCTTAGCTGAAAAGCAGCAGGAGGGGCATGGAGCTGCTCAGTAGAGCGGCTTTTGGTACATTGTTTAGGTACTCACTCTACAAAGAGGTGCCTTGAAGGGGCGAGTGAGCTTACCTTGCAATGGCAATTGAAACAAACTAAAACCTCCTGATAGTGTTTTGTTGTACATGGAAATACATAGAAACGAGCGCAGATGACACCTTTTTTCTGGTCACATAAATATACTGATACTGTGGCCCCCTAAGGTCTACACTCACAGGAATTTAATAAAATTGAAGCACATCAATAGTTCGCTGTTACCAGGGGCGGACTGACCCATCGGGCACTGTCCGAGGGCCTGCGGGTCGGTAGGGGCCCGGTTGGGCTGGCACAGTGCAGGGCCCTCAGCTCCGGGAACAAGAGGATGCCAGGCAGCCATGTCCTGGCGGCGCAGTTTGAAACCGGCGTGGTGGCACTGCGGGGTGCCTGCATCCCTCATTCTAAATTGGAGCAGGCACTTTGGAGCTGCACCGCCCCCTCACGTGATGCGCACCACCGCGCAGGGCACGCGGCAAGAGAGACCACAAGGATGCATCCAGCCAGCCATGCTTGGGCTGTGTGACTGCGTCTGGATTTCTTAATAAATTCTGGTGAGAGATTGGGGGGGGGACATAGCTACTTACAATTGATATACAGCAGGGTGGACATTAAATATATATATACTGCGGAGGGACATTTAATAAATAGATATATTGTCAGTTTGCCCCTCAGGTGGTGGTGAACAACTCAAGGGACGTCGTTATGAAGCAAGGAGCAAGAAAGAATCAGGCAGGAATCGGTGGTCGTGGTCACAAAATCAGGTCAAACACAGGTTAATCTGCAAGAATTCAGAGCTAGGAGAAAGGAGTACTATCTCAATACTGGAGCGAGGATGTAATGGCAATCTGGCCTTTTTAACCCTGTACCTCCCTCTGGACCAATTGGAGCCCCATGATGTCATCAGTGTGCGCCACGCCCCGGGCATCATCTTGTTGGAGCCCAACCACGTGCACGCACCCGATCAGAGGCCTAGGCAAGGCCTGAAGCCTAGCACTGCGGCGGAGGCTGCTGCCCGGCGGCGGCGATGCCGCCTGTGAGGGAGCTGGCACCTGAGCCTCCCGAGACCCCGAAACGCTGAGGGGGGGGGAGACCCTGACCCTGGTCCGCATGGCACCCAAGCACCTTCGCAGGCCGCCTCACCGAGACCCGAGTGAAAACGCCGGGAACTCGGGGAGGCAGCCACGCCAGGCACCGACGGGCCAGCGGCCCTGACATATATACTCGGAGGGCACATGAAATAAATAGAGATATACTGCGGGGGGACATGAAATAAATAGATATATACTGCGGGGGGACATGGACATGAAATAAATAGATATATACTGTGGGGGACATGAAATAGATATATATATACTGCGGGGGGACATGGATATGAAATAAATAGATATATACTGCGGGGGGACATGGACATGAAATAAATAGATATATACTGCGGGGGACATGGACATGAAATAAATAGATATATACTGCGGGGGGACATGGACATGAAATAAATAGATATATACTGCGGGGGGACATGGACATGAAATAAATAGATATATACTGCAGGGGACATAAAATAAATAGATATATACTGCGGGGGGGACATGGACATGAAATTAATTGATATATACTGCGGGGGGGTCATGGACATGAAATTAATTGATATATACTGCGGGGGGACATGGACATGAAATAAATAGATATATACTCCGGGGGGGCTGAAATAAATTGATATATACTGCGGGGGGGACATGAAATTGATATATACTGCAGGGGGACATGAAATTGATATATACTGCGGGGGGACATGGACATGAAATAAATAGATATACTGTACACGGCAGGGGGGACATGAAATTAATTGATATATACACTGCGGAGGGGACATGGACATGAAATTAATTGATAAATACTGTGGGAGGGACATGGACCTGAAATAAATAGATATATACTGCGGGGGACATGAAATTAATTGATATATACTGCGGGGGGACATGAAATAGATATATACTGCGGGGGGGACATGAAATTAATTGATATATACTGCGGGGGTGACATGAAATTAATTGATATATACTACGGGGGGACATGAAATTAATTGGTATATAGTGGCAAGAAAAAGTATGTGAACCCTTTGGGATTACGTGGAGTTTTGCATGAATTGGTCATAAAATGTTCATCTAAGTCGCAACAATTTGAAAAACACAGTCTGTTTAAAATAATACAACACAAACATTATATGTTTTCATGTGTTTATTGAACATAACATGTAAACATTCACAGTGAAGGGTGGAAAAAGTATGTGAAGCCCTAGCCTAATGACTTCTCAAAGAGCTAATTGGAGCCAGGAGTAAGCCAATCTTGAGTCCAATCAGTGTGATATTATTGGATGTGTTACTGAAAGCTGTCCTGCCCTTTAAAAACACACACCAGTTTTGGGTTTACTGGTTTCAAGAAGCACTGCCTGATGTGAACCATGCCTCGCAGAAAAGAGCTCTCAGAAGACCTACGATCAAGAATTGTTGACTTGCATGAAGCTGGAAAGGGTTACAAAAGTATCTCCAAAAGCCTTGATGTTCATGTGTCCACGGTAAGACAGACTGTCTACAAATGGAGAAAGTTCAGCACTGTTGCTACTCTGCACAGTGCAGAATGCTTAATGAGGTAAAGAAGAATCCTAGAGTGTCAGCTAAATACTTACAGAAATCTCTGGCACATGCTAACATTTTTGTTGACACAATAAGGAAAACATTAAACAAGAATGGAGTACATGGGAGGACACAATGGAGGAAGCCATTGCTGTCCAAAAAGAATATTGCAGCACGTTTGAAGTTTGCAAAAGAGCACCTGGCAAAATATTCTGTGGACAGATGAAACCAAAATTGAGTTGTTTCGAAAAAACACACAACACTATGTGTGGAGAAGAAAAGGCACAGCACACCAACATCAAAACCTCATCCCCACTGTAAAACATGGCGGAGGGAGCATCATGGTTTGGGGCTGCTTTGCTGCCTCAGGGCCTGGACGGATTGTTGTCATTGATGGAAAAATGAATTCCAGAGTTTATCAAGACATTTTGCAGGAAAACATAAGACCATCTGTCCGCCAACTGAAGCTGCGCAGAGGATGGGTGATGCAACAGGACAATGACCCAAAGCATACAAGTAATTAAACAAAAGAATGGCTTCAACAAAACAAAATACGCCTTCTGGAGTGGCCCAGTCAGAGTCCTGACCTCAACCCGATTGAAATGCTGTGGCATGACCTTAAGAGAGCGATTCACACCAGACATCCCAAGAATATTGCTACACTGAAACATTTTTGTGAAGAGGAGTGGTCCAAAATTACTCCAGATCGTTATGCAGGTCTGATCCGCAACTACAGGAAATGTTTGGTTGAGGTTATTGCTGCCAAAGGAGGGTCAACCAGTTATTAAGTCCAAAGGTTCACATACTTTTTCCACCCTGCACTGTGAATGTTTACATGTTCTGTTCAATAAAAACATGAAAACATATAATGTTTGTGTTGTATTATTTTAAGCAGACTGTGTTTTTCAAATTGTTGTGACTTAGATGAAGATCACAGCACATTTTATGACCAATTCATGCAAAACTCCCCGTAATCCCAAAGGGTTCACATACTTTTTCTTGCCACTGTATACTGCGGGGGTAACATGACATAAATTGATATATACTGGGGTAATATGAAATACAATTGATATATGGGGTAGTAAGATGACAATTGATATGCTGGGGGTTGAATAAACTATCAGTACGTTACAGTAAGGTTTATTGCTGTGGATTCTTTGATACTCTCATACACACCACACATTACTGTGAGTTTTATTGCTGTGGAGCTCTGTGATACGCTCATACACACCGCACATTGCTGTGAATTTTATTGCTGTGGAGCTCTGTGATATGCTCATACACACTGCACAATACTGGGAGTTTTAGTGCTACATACTAAATAGGGGATATATGGTTATGTCTGTGAACATATGGCTGTGTGTAAATGCATATATTTGTCTTTAAACAGGCTGCTGTGCGTATAATTCTGCACCTGTGTCCTTGTCACAGTCCGCTGTTGCCCCCTAGCCCTGCATCCAAAAAGCCGGTACTTAGGGCTGGCACTGCCGCTAGGCGGCCACCTAGAGCGCAGTCCTGCCTAGGGCGAAGCCGGTCCCTACCACTGGAATTACCCCCATCTGTTTTATTTATTTGCGTGCGGCCACAGACTGCCAAGTGTGTCACTTAGCAGCGGCATGCTCCTTCTCCTCTACCGGCACTGCCCCCAATGCCTGCAAGTCATTGGCCCCTGCTGATTAGGTCACGCGGCAGCCACGTGACGTCATCAGCGGGGGTCGATGGCAGGTGTTCTGACTCCAGCCTCAGAGCACTGCACCGCAACGTGCCTGCCTCAGTCCCACACTCTGGGAGCACGGCACGCTGCCTTGGCGCCTCCCCCTCACGCATCATGTGAGGGGGAGGCGCCAAGGCAGCGTGCCGCGCTCCCAAAGTGTGGGACTGAGGCAGGCACGTTGCGGTGCTCCTTCAGCGGGGGTCTCAGAGCGACTGGAAAGTCGCGGTCCGGCTGCTGCAGAAGGAGACGAATGAGGGTGCGGTCCAGCAGAGCCAGCCAGACTGAGGCCGCATGCACAAAGGAAGGATTCCATCAACAGTGTATGCCGGTGAGAAAGTGCAGGGATCGACGACAGGGACTCAAATTGATGTGTGTGTGTGTGTGGGTAAATTCAAATTGATGGGGGGTGAATTCAAATTGATGTGGGCGGTGAATTCAAATTGATGGGGGGGTGAATTCAAATTGATGGGGGGGTGAATTCAAATTGATGTGGGGGTGAATTCAAATTGATGGGGAGTGAATTAAAATTGATGTTGGGGGTGAACTAAAATTGATATGGGGTGAACTCAAATTGATATGGGGGTAAGAACTCATTGATATGGGGGTTTGAGCACTGAAGAAAGACGCAAAGAGGAAAGAGAAAAAGAGGCAGAGGAAAGAAAAGACAAGAAAGAGGCAGAGGAAAGAAAAGGCGAAAGAAAGAAAGAGAACGAAAGAAAGAAAGAAGCACAGAGGGCAGAGGAAAGAAAAGGCAAAAGAAAGAAAGAAGGGCAGAGGAAATAAAAGGTGAAGGAAAGAAAGAAGCAAATAGGGCAAAAGAAAGAAAGAAGCACAGAGGGCAGAGGAAAGAAAAGGCGAAAGAAAGAAAGAAGCACAGAGGGCAGAGGAAAGAAAAGGCGAAAGAAAGAAGCACAGAGGGCAGAGGAAAGAAAAAGTGAAAGAAAGAAGCGCAGAGGAAAGAAAAGGCGAAAGAAAGAAGCACAGAGGACAGAGGAAAGAAAAGGCGAAAGAAAGAAAGAGGCACAGAGGGCAGAGGAAAGAAAAGGCGAAAGAAAGAAAGAAAGAAGCACAGAGGGCAGAGGAAAGAAAGAAAGAGGCACAGACTGATCCTGCCCGCCGAGCAGAGGTGTAAGATGGGCACCAAACTACTTTATGTGTAGCCCCCTCCTGCAGCGTGTGTCCCCCCCCCCCGTGCACAGTTTTTCGTCCTGCCGCGCACTGTTTGTGTGTGGTTCATCCACATTCTAACAGTTGACAATTTTTTTCTGGTGGGGGGCGCGCGCAAGTAGTCTTGCCTAGGGCGCAAAATAGTCCAGCACCGTCCCTGCCGGTATTTCTCCTAGAATCGCCACATTATCTGCTGCCTGCACTGCACAAAATAAGAATGACAGCGAGCGTCTTGGCAGCATCGTGAGGTACAGGTAGGAGACTAAATATTGGTGCGGAGCAGCAAAGGGTTAAATGGGCACTGTACTCAAATTTTACCCCCTTTTTTCCTTTTAACCTCTTTGCTGCTGGCGACGTGCTGAGCCTATGCCACTAGGGATGAGCTGTTCAGTTCGATCTGTTCGGTGTTCGATTCGAACATCGCCCGTTCAGCTGTTTGTCGAACTCCGAACATTTCCGCGTGTTCGCCCACAATGGACCACAATGCACTTTTCCACTGGCCTGAAGCTTGTAATTGGCTACAGCCTTGCACCTGACCACAAGTCAGGTGCAAGACTATGCCAATCACGGCTCAGAGTCCTGATTGGGCAAATTTTGCCAAATCATGGGCTCACAGAGCTAAGTCCCGCACCACACTATATAAGGCATCCCTCGCAGCCCCAGCACATGTTTTTTGAGAGGAGATTGTTCTGTTAGTGTGTCTTCTCAGTCCCAGCATCTATTGGGGGGGTCTCACTTCTAGCAGATATCTGGGAAATGTTGTAATCTGTGTCTTCTCAGTGCCAGCAGCTATTGAGGGGGTCTCACTTCTAGAAGATATCTGGGAATTGTAATCTGTGTCTTGTCACTGTTGCCAGCTATCAGGGGGTCCTGTCAGGGGGTCTCACAGACTTCTAGCAGATATCTGGGAATTGTAATCTGTGTCTTGTTACTGCCACCCATCAGGGGGTCTCACTGATTTATAGGAGGTTCCTGGGAATTGTAATTTGTGTTTTGTCACTGACACCCATCAGGGGTCTCACAGACTTGTAGCAGATATCTGGGAATTTTAATCTGTGTCTTGTCACTGCCACCCATCAGGGGGTCTCACTGACTTATACATGGTTTCTGGGAATTGCCATCCTCATCCTCCGAGTCCTCTGCCAGCCAGGCTTGTAGTGGTTTACAGTCCACCTCAGCTGCCAAAGTATCTAATGCAGCCTCCATGTCCACAGCTACTCCTGCCGTAGCCTCACCAACATACACGAAGGAAGGGGGTGCCAGTGACACACAAATAACTGGCACTCATGTTGCCCCAGCAGCTGCAGCATACTGCCAAGTTGGCTCCAGTGACGAGGAGATAGGGGGTGATGACGATGATGAGGTCACTGACTCCACCTGGGTGCCTGATCGAACAGAGGAGTCAAGTGAGGAGGAGGCACAACAAACACGAGGCACAACGTCCTCTATGAGCAACCGTAGCCAGTCCAAGGCATCAAATGTCACAGCTGCTCAGGTGCAGAGCGCTGTTGTCTCAAAGCACATGTACAGGAAGTCTGCTGTCTGGGAGTTCTTTAAGAAATGTGCAGCAGACCACACCGTTGCTATTTGTAATCTATGTCAGATGAGGATCAAGCGTGGGAAAGAATTTCCACGCTTGGGTACCACGTGCTTGAGGTGACATATGACCACCTGCGACGCATCCTGTTGGCACAACACTTTGCATGGGTCCTCCTCATCTGTCTCTACCCCCACTATATGTCCTGCCATGTCATTGCCTACAACCTCCACTGACAGGGATGATGCTATAGTAATGGGTGTACCAGGTCTTTCCTCAGAATGTGACAGCATCCCATCAGCTGAAGATTTACTCAGGCAGATTACGTTGCCCCAGCTGCTGCAGCGTAAGAAAAAATATAGTCCCAACCATCCCCAAGCACAACATCTAAATGCCAGCTTGGCAAAATTACTCGCATTACAGCTGCTGCCTTTCCAGCTGGTGGACTCTGCTTCCTTCCGTGAATTTGCTGAATGTGCTGTACCACAGTGGCAGGTTCCAAAACGCCATTTCTTTTCATGTAAGGCCATTCCAGCACTATAGCAGCATGTGGAAGACAATGTTATGGAGTCATTGGGAAAAGCAGTCAGCAGCAAGGTGTACATGACTTTAGACACGTGGTCCAGCAAGCATGGACAGGGCTGTTCATTTCCTTCACGGCACACTGGGTAACTCTGCTTGCAGCTGGGAAGGATGCAGGACGGGGCTCTGTGCTGGAGATTGTTCATCCACCACGCCTCCAGAAAGCTGCTTGTATGAGGTCTGTCTGCTCCACCACCTCTTCCTCCTCCTCCTTCTCTGTCTCTCGAAGTGGCAGTTAAACCGACACGTGGCAGGGGCTACGCAATGGCTCAAGCAAAAAGATGCCATACTGTGCTTGAGCTGGTTTGTTTAGGGGACAGGAGCCACACCGGGCCAGACATTCTGTCAGCTCTGCAGGGGCAGGTGCAGAGATGGTTAACACCATGCCAGCTTCAGCTGGGAATGGTCGTCTGTGATAATGGCAGCAACCTTCTCTCCACCCTACAGCAGGGTAAGTTGACGCATGTAGCAGGCCTAGCACAAGTCCTAAATCTGGTGGTAAAGGTGTTTCCTATCTAGGTACCAAGGGCTGGCAGAGCTTCTCAGCCAGGCCAGAAAAGTCTGCAGCCACTTCAGCCGGTCATTCCCAGCAAGTGTTCGCCTGGCAGAAATTCAAAGAGAATTCCACCTTCCCACAAACCGTCTGATCTGTGACATGCCCATCAGGTGGAACTCAACATTAGCAATGCTGCAGCGTCTGCACAAGCAGCAGAAGGCCATCAATGAGTACCTGTGTGAGTATGGCACAAGGACAGGTTCAGGTCAACTTGTTTTTTTTCCCCCCGCAGTGGCTGATGATCAATGAAGCATACACTGTACTGTCACCATTTGAGGAGGCAACGAGGATGGTGAGCAGGGACAGTGCATGCATCAGTGACACAATTCCTTTAGTGTTCCTGCTGGAGCGCACTCTGCGGGGAATTATAGATGTGGCACTAGAGGCAGAGCAGCAGGAGGAAGAGGAGGCCTTCCCTAGATCTCAAGGCCCCAGTCGTTATGCAGACAGCATTCCTGCGGGTCCTTAGATCAGACAGGAGGAGGATGATGAGGAGGAAGAATATTTAAGTAGTGGGGGCATCGAAGGTGGGGATTCCTCAAGGGAGGGTTTTGTGTGCCCAGAAACCCAAGGACTAGTACGTGGCTGGGAGGAGGAAGTGCACGATGGGGTCATCCTTATTGACCAGGAAGACTCGAAAGCTAATGCCACCTCCAACCTACGCTGCATGGGCTCCATTATCCTGCAAAGCCTGCTAAAGGACCCCAGGATTCATGCTTGACTGATGCCTTTTTAAAAAAATTTAGTCCACGACGCCCAGGAACGTCAAATGTAGGCACCCATTGCCAGTGTCTTCACCATATGGTGCAGGACTACCTAGGGGCAAGGGCAGGCCTGGATACCTTTACAACAGATGATCCACTTGCTTACTGGGTGTTGAGATTGGATCACTGGCCAGAACTTAGCCAATATGCTATGCAGCTACTAGGTTGCCCTTCATCCACCGTGCTTTCTGAAAGGACGTTCAGTGCCGCTGGAGGTTTTGTCACAGACAAAAGAGTGCGTCTATCTACCGACTCTGTAGACCGGCTGACATTTATAAAAATGTATCAGTCCTGGATCAGCAGCTATCAATCCCCTGATGCTGCCGTAACTGAATAGATCGGGGATCTCTTCTGCATTACCAAAACCTCCACCCCTGCACTCTTCCACAATACCTCAGAGGGGTTACGTTGTGAAGGCACTAGCTTGCACCAAAGGCCTAATATTTGGGTGCACTGCCACTGACGCCTATACCAGATTCATATCATTTTAATATTGGACCGCAGGGTCCACCGCTGCACTCTTCCACAATACCACAGAGGAGTTACGGTGTGAAGGCACTTGCTGCCACCAAAGGCACAATATTTGGGTGCACTGACGCCTGTACCAGATTCATATCATATTAATATTTGACCGCAGGGTCCAACCCTGCACTCTTCCACAATACCACAGAGGGGTTACGGTGTGACGGCACTGTTGTCGACACTAAAGGCCCAATTTTAAAGCACCTATTGTTACTTTCATCCAAAGCCTGCATAAATTTCATAATTATTTAGCCAAAAAAAATCACTAAACTTGTTCTGCGTATCCTAAAACGTCTCCTCTTTTCATACAGGCTGCCGCCCCAAGCAGTTGTTTATGAATAGATTAAAGGAAAACCATTTACCGTCATTTGAAATGTCATTTTTTTGTTTTTAAATGTTTCTATACATCCTACAAATCCATCACTTCACGGGTAGGTTATGGGGACCTCCTAGGCACGATATTTGAAGGAATTTTTCGTTTTTATTTTTAACCCTTATTTCATGGAAAACTCACTGTTCCTTTAAAAAGTTTATTTTAAAACTTTTTCTCCTTGTTTCCTGTCCCCCAGGGCACTACCCGGACCCCCAAACACCTTTTATGGCAAATATCTTGCATATATGCCCTCTTGGAGGGCACTCTAAAAATCGAACGTTCGAGTCCCATTGACTTGCATTGAGTTCGAATCGTGTTCGCGTTCGAACCCAAACTTTTGAGATTGTTCGCGTTCGAATGCGAACCGAACACGGGGGTGTTCGGCTCATCACTATATGCCACACATTACTGTGAGTTTTATTGCTGTGGAGCTCTGTGATACGGTCACACACACTACACATTGCTGGGAGTTTTATTGCTGTGTAGCTCTGTAATGTGCAGTGTGTCAGTAATGTACAGTATCTTTTAAAGTGATCAGCAGTTTCCCACATTTGCCACAGGGACATTCTGTGCCAAGGCGCAGTCTTAGCTGTAGTGAGTTGATGATGGTTGCTGCAGCAGAGCGTTGGCCATCTCTAAGTCTGGAGGGGGCGCAATGGATTCCCCAATTCGCTGTTGGGTTTAAGTGGATTTTCTTCACAATTTTCAAAAAGGTTATTTTAATGAGTTCAGAAATAAATCCTTTAGCACAATAATATACATGTGGGTGTTGCATTGTAGGGGAGGGGTTTAGTATGGGTGTGGCCTCCTGTGGGTGTAGGACAAGGGGGCCCCATGACCTCCTATTACCCAGGGGCCTCATTAGTTGTCAGTCTGCCCCTGGCTGTTACCCCACTCTGGAGCATCCCTGGAGTCACTGGGCTCAGTGGGATCGCAAGGTGGGGGCGGGGGGGTGCGGCCCGCACCAGGTGACACCCACCCTTAGGGTGACACCGTCACCCTAAGGGCGGGTGTCTCACCCTGCGACGCAGTGTTTGGCTCCCTGCAAGCGTCCAAAGTTATGGAGCTTTGGCGCTCGCCTGGGGGAACCATGTCACCATCAGAGTTCTCGCGAGGTCACGGCTGGTCACGTGGCTCCCCCAGGCGAGCGCCCAAGCTCCATGCCGCCGGACGCTCAGAGGGAGCCGAACACGCAGTGGCTGCAGGAGGTGAGCTGGGGCCTGGGGGCAGTATCCATGAAAGCTGCTGGGGCATATCCATGAGAGGAGCTGTGGCATATCCATGAGAGGAGCTGGGGCATATGCATGAGAGCAGCTGGGGCATATCCACGAGAGCTGCTGGGGCATATCCATGAGAGCTGCTGGAGCATATCCATGAGAGGAGCTGGGGCATATCCATGAGAGGAGCTGGGGCATATCCATAAGAGGAGCTGGGGCATATCCATGAGAGCTGCTGGGGCATATCCATGAGAGGAGCTGGGGGCAATATCCATGAGAGGAGCTGATACATATCCATGAGAGTTCCTGGGGCATATCCATGAGAGCTGCTGGGGCATATCCATGAGAGCTCCTGGGGCATATCCATGAGAGCTGCTGGGGCATTTCTATGAGAGCTGGGGCATATCCATGTGAGCTGGGGCAGTATCCATGAGAGCTGGGGCAATATCCATGAGAGCTGGGGCAATATCCGTGTGTAAGCCGGTCTGGGGGCAATATATCCATGTGTGAGCTGGTCTGGGGCAATATATCCATGTGTGAGCTGGTCTGGGGCAATATATCCATATGTGAGCTGAGGCGCAATATATCCATATGTGAGCTGGGGGCAATATATATCCATGGGTGAGCTGCTGGGGGCAATATATCCAGAGCTGCTGGGGGACATCTATATACATGTGTGCTTTCACTGCTTTCGAACAGGCACCGTACTTGCTGGCAGTTGGCAAAAATTTGTGTGAGTATATGAGAGAGCTCCACAGCAACAAACCTCACAGTAATGTGCGCTGTGTGTATGAGCATTCAGTGTTATATGGGAGTACTGATTTAGGAGTAAGAGTAGTTAAAAAAAATCCGTAAAACTCGGGGGGGGGGGTGACACCATAATTTACCGCACCGGGTGACATCAACCCTAGTGACGCCACTGACCAGGCTTTAGACAATACCTCCGTTTAGCTCCCCTGGTGGAATGGAAAATTCAGCCACTCCAACTCCAGGGAAGGTGCAATCACCAAATGCAGTTCCAATGGTCAGCAGACACGAACACTGGCCGTTGAGTGCAATATGGAACTTTATTAAACTAATAAAATAGGGTCAAACACGGATGATTCGACGCGTTTCGTGGAATGTTACCACTTCCTCAGGAATCTGAGTGTCCATAGTCTCTTACCCCCTTTATATAGTCCCCCGTTCGCGGTCTCTAACTGCCTTGTTCTTCTAATTAGTCTCCTTCTCCGCCTCCTCCTCTAATTAGTCTCCTTCTCCTTCTCTATTTTTGATATCCAATCCATGTTCGCTATTTCGCGTGTGTGCGTGTGCTCCGGCCGCCATCTTAGAAAATTCTTTCTGCCAGCGATTTGCTTCACTCATTACTTGCGCTGTGCGTCGGAGCCGTCCTAGCTTCAAATTCATATGCATATGAGTGCATACACTAAAACATCTAGCGTTTCTCTTGCTCAAAACCCCAAAAAAGCAACAACATATATAAATATTTAAAAAGATATCATTATATCTAGGGATGCACCGAAATTTCTGCCACCGACAATTATCGGCCGAAAATGGTGTTTTCGGACGAAATGGAAATGTAGCTGAAAAAAACGGCCGAAAATTTCCATTAAAAATTGGGCCTAGAGGCCTGGCCGAGCCGGGGGCTCACCTGAGCCTGGAGCCGAGCTGCCTACTCGAAGTAGCATAAAAGCTTGTATCTTTTCAATAAAGAGCAGAGAAGTCACCCGGCTTTGTCCGAGAAAGAATACATAGACAACTAGCCAGCAAGTCTGTGTCGTTTCTTTCAGTGCGCACTTGAATTGATTGGCTTCTCCACCATTTGGCAGCAGCAGGCATTCGAGCAAGAGACTGTTTAAGTCTGATCCATAACAATTTCATAAGATAATTTAAGAGGTTGTGTTTAGGGGTGGAGTTAATGGCAGGGGAGGGGTTAGGTGGGTCAAGTGGTGGCGAGTAACATTTAAGGCCTGGCTAGTAGCTCAGGACTTCAAATTTTGATCCCTGCCTTAGAACAGAGAAAAAGAATGTAGCATTTAAATTTTTTAATGTTTTTATTTTTACACATTGCATGGTCACATTTGGTATCACCGGAAAGGGCAGGCTCTGATATTTCTAAGGACACCTCACCTGGCTTTGTACGGTGTATATATCAGAGATGCAGGGTTCCAATGTCTCTCCTCATGGTTTAGGATGTCGATGAAACAATGTTCTGTGCCATTCCCTCCACACTTGCTGAAAGTGTGGGAAATGAGAAGGTGAGATAATTATCGTTCACTTTTTAATTGTAACGTGAGCAACAGTGCTGTGTTATAAAATATTTTATTTATATTTTTACATACATAAACCTGATCATACTTGATATAATTTGTAAAGACCATACTCTGGCCTTCCTAATGATACCTTAGATGTACCTCTAGCCTGTTGGGCTCCAGAGAAACATTGGTCTAAATGATTGTACTCTTTTTGCTTTATTTTTATCAAAGCAAGGTGCTCCCTTGTGGTGCTCCCTGTAGACACATCAGTGGCGGAAGTACCAGGGTCGCAGCGGTCGCACTCGCTACCAGGCCCTGGCACTCCGCCACTGGAGGGGGGCCGAGGCAGTGGTGGCTTTAATTAGGCGGTGCAAGGATCGGAAAGATATCCGCCGGGGGGAGCAGGAGAATTAATTTCCTCCTGGACGCCGAGTCAGTGACGCAGCGTGGCTGGGGCTGTTCTATTTGCAGCAGGGAATCACATGAGTCGGAGTTCCCTGCCTGCCAGAAGCTCGAAGCTGCCACCCAGCACAGCAAACAGAGGTATGGAGGAAGAGGCTGCGTGCTCTGGGGAAGACAGCCCAGAAAGCAGTGTAAGAGAGAAGGGTGGCAGCAGCTCCAGGTAGTGGAAAGAGCTGATTCCACCAGAGTTCTTCCTTCTCCCTCCAGGCTGCATGTCCCTGGGGCCCTGCTTCCTGCACTGTCTGGTATCAGCCGCACACTGCTTGCCAGTGCCTCCTACCATGAGGATCCCTCTATCTGCCACAACTGAGGTCTGTCTGATTTACACATGTATCTTCTGGGGTCTGAAACTGGGTATACATGTATTTGGGGGCCTGGCATCTGGGGGTCTGAAACTGGGTATACATGTATCTGGGGGCCTGGCATCTGGAGGTCTGAAACTGGGTATACATGTTGTTCTGCCCTCACGATGTGTCTGAGGTACAAGGCTTGGCAGACAGCTTACAAATTGTTACTAAAAATCCAGAAGCAGGATTGCATGAAGTCGTTCCTTTACTTTGATGTATCCTTACGTTTCAGATTCTTATTTACATCAATCTTTTATTTTTGTAAAACTGCAAAAGATACAGAATTATGAAAATATATTAGTCTAGGAATGTAAATCTACACAGACAAGTGACAAGCATGCTTCCTAGCTGTGAAAATACTAGCTAACAGAAATAGAAGTTTAGTAACTTAATGCTAAGACAATCAAACACTATTAACCACTTCAATGCGGAGGACGCGCTCAGCGCGTCCTCCGCATGGCTCCCGCTGTGCGGAGGACGCGCTCAGCGCGTCCTCCCTTTGGGGTCAGCGTTCGGCCGGGTTCCGGCCGATCGCTGGCCCCCCCGGTGCGGGCTGACATCCTCGATGTCAGCCCAGCATCCGGAACCGCCGCCGATGAAATTAGGTGTCATCGCGGCAGCGCGATGACACCTAATTCAGGTGCCCCCCCCCGCATGTGCGGAGTAGGCGCCTGAAAGGGAGGGGGGGAGGTCCTTCGGACCTCTCTCCCTCCCGATCGGCGGTGTTGCGGGGGTTAACCCAGGCACCATTTGGAAGGGCACAGCCTGCCCTTCCAAATGGTGCCTGGCATTAACCCCTGGGGAGCTGGATCGCGAATCGGCGCTGAAAAGCGCCAGTTCGTGATCCTTTCCCGGAGCTGGCCGACATCTTGGATGTCGGCCAAGCCTCTGGGAACTCCCCCTGAGGACTGGCGTCATCGTGCATAGCACGATGACGCCAGTCCTAGAGTTAACCCCTAACTGCCACCAACGGTGGAGATAGGGAGTTCATTGGAACTCCCTATCTCCCGATCCGTGGCAGCTAGGGGTTAAAGTTTGGTATGGTTGGATCGGCCAGAGCATGGCCGTTCCAACGATACCAAACTCGAATGTGAAAAAAGTTTTTAAAAAAAAATTTAAATAAAAATTTAAAATAAAAATATATAGGGGCGGAGCTAGCAGCTGCAGCGAGCGGCTGCGTTTTGGATCAGCTCCGAGGCAACTTGGGCTATACTGCAGATCTCGCCTCTCACTTGCCCCAAAACGGCTCCCAACTGCCTTTGAGGGGTCTTGGGGGACCCGAGGGACCTGGCTGCCTCCTTTCCGAGAGTCCGGAGGTGGAATATCTACCCCGGAGGAGATTCGGGCCTGGAAGCGATGGCCATTTTGGAGGTCCTCGTGGAGGTCGGAGGAATCTCATTCCTGGCTGGGTAATCAAAAACAACGTCCAAGGTACAAGCGGCAAGTG